>SDVV010000391.1:0-32540 GCA_016164225.1 Gammarus roeselii | reverse complement strand
GTAAAGTGTTGGGTGCACTGAAAAGTGTAATGAGCTGTAGGACGTTGGGGATGGAAGCAAAGAGAGGGCTGTATTAGGGTGTTGTTGTTCCTACTGTGCTCTACGGAGCTGAGGCTTGGGGGGTGAGAGCAGAGGAGAGAAGAAGCTTGAATGTTTTCGAGATGAAATGTTTGAGGAGCATGGCTGGAGTAACGCTGAGAGACCGGATCACCAACGACGTGGTTCGAATCAGAACAGGGATGGTGAAGAAGTTGGAGGACAGAGTGGATTCGCGTGTTCTGAGATGGTTCGGGCACATGGAGAGGATGGATGAAGGGAGATTGGTAAAAAGGGTGATGAATGCGGAGGCGAGTGGTCGCAGCCTAGAGGTAGACCGAAGTTTAGGAGGTGGCGAAAGAGCGTGCAATGAACAGGCGTGAGTGGAGAATGGTTGTGAATGGTTGATTTTGACGCTGTTCTGATGTGCTTTCCCGCTCTTGGCATCCCGCTGTTGGGATGGTCGAGGGTGGGGGGGCCCGGCCATTAAGACGCGGCGGAGGTAAACCAGTGAAAACTGTCGGGCCCTGCTGCTGACGACGGATCCTCGGACTGCACTCGTGACCCAGAGTGTATGTTGAGGGGGTACCGGCCGGACCCTTTAGCACAAAAGGGCTAAGTTATATGAGTGTGCGCGTATGAGGGTGTGAGGTGCGCCTTGCCACCCCCCTTTCTGGGGGATCGGCCTAGTGTCTGTATCTGTATCCGTATTATATCGCCACCTTCAACCGCCGATATAGTGAAATGGACGCTGCATCAACGCTACAACAATAAATAAATTAACCGTCTATTTGTGAATTGAATGCCAATTTACATTTTTACTAGTTTAAAATGCACGGTAAAATTCGAAAAAAAATCTTCGACTTTAAGGAAATACCGACATGTTTGAAAAAAAAACTTACGTTCATTGACGAATGTTTATGGAAAGCATGGGTTTTCTTCTTTATCTGCGCTCGGGTTCAACGCGATTTTGAGGGAGTGTTCCTACCAATACGAAATCTGTTACCTTTTGTGCCGCGTAATGAGACAAATTTTGGCCAAAAACCGAATGACTGCCTATTCTATTCGTTAAATAATTTATTCGAAACAGTTAACTTTCGTAGAGACATATAAAAGAATTCATTCGACACAACAAAACTAGCAACAAAAGGAAACATGATTTAATTTAAAACATTGCCATGCAAACAAAATGAATATATTTGTTATACGCCCTACATAACGGTATATATATAGTTATGTATAGTCGCTTTCAGCGACTACGGCTCTGGGAAGGGTACAAAACCGCACACCACTTGAAATTCTTGTACCCCAGGCTGGAGCGGCGAGACGCCCCAGCGTGTAATAAAAGCACTGTGTTTCACTGTACGTGTTTTTATGTAATTGTACGCATTACGCACTAAAGTAGTTGACAATTGTTAATATGGGTAGTACTAATAACAAGCTATTTTACTGTAAGTGTAGGATGGTTTTCGTTGTACTGAATGGCTCCGCCGAGTTGATATCTAGATTGGTACCTAATTTTAAATCTATACGTTATGTGTATTTTTCAGATAGCCCCCGGATTAGGTTACTCGCCTGAGAACCGTCGTCAAGTGTATGCCATTTGTGCCTGTCTTTCAAGTGGGGAGGTCAGCATTTCTGTGCCTGCTATAGGATAACATGCAGGCCATGGATTTTTCTAAAAGACCAAACAGTTAATTCCAAAGCTCTGTATGTATTACCCTTTAGGGCGGATTCTATGATTCTATATAACAGCTACAATAACTTGGGTGCCAATGTGACATAAGTAAACAAGGGACACGCCCCTGAACAGTTAGCAAACGGTAGAGCTGTTCTCTCGTTGGAGAATTCCATTCTCACACATTAACGCAAGGCGCCTCCCTTTTTGGAAGATTTTGAGTCATTGGTGTTAATTGGGAATTGGGAGATCAGACAGATCTGAACAGGACAGCAAGAGAGGCGGTCACCGCAGTAGGACCTTCAAGTTGAGTATTGGTGCAGGCCCAAAGATCCATTTAAAGTACAGTATGTTAGGATTTACCTGACCCGTTGTTTAAAGATCTGTAGCAATTGTGAGCGTTTTACTTATTCTTTATTACAGACAATTCATTAGGAGGTTAATAGCTACAAACACATAACATATTTGGAAAACAAAATGAATAAAATTGCAAATTTTTTCACAGTTTTTCTTTTGCTTCTGAATTATCTTCGTAAAACTGTCACCAGTGTGCTTAACAGAACAAAAATACGCTGTCTTTTAAACAATGAACACTAGTTAAACAAATGTCAGTTATGACCTAATTTCGTATGAAATATGATGAATTATTTTAGTTTCAGTGCCTGTTAGCCAATGAAGAATTCATTCAAAGGCAAAAATCATGAATCACCATTGTTTAACTGTATTGTTCATTGTTCAAATGTCAGTGCAGTGTTGAACTTTTTTGCACATTGGTGAGAGCAAAGCGAAAAAGTTCACAAACAATCGCAAAACTGTGTTATGTATGAAGAGCAAATGATACTCTTAGTTATAATGCCATTATATGGAGATGGTGACAGATGTGTTACAAGTGATTTTTAATTTAAGTGATTACTGTAAATTGAAACGCCTTAAATGAACATTGTGAACAAAATTGGAAAAAAAATGTGGTTCAAAGTAATGAATGCCCACCCACCCTGCGGGAGAAAGATACAAATAGAAATATTTAAACATATTAAAAACAAAAGCCCATGGAACAAAAATGGATTAGCTACATATTCACATAGATAAACATAAACTGATATTAGGAACGCGTGTAATAAGACACATGACCTCCATCTATAACAGAAATTTGACAAGGAGTAGAACTCTAAACCAGAACTAGCCAAGTTGATGTCTTTAATGGCTCAGCTGTCGACTGTCGATTTGTACTGTGGATGATCTATATGATCTCTAATTAACATATTACTCTTCGAAAAATTGTCCGAAAAAAATTAGATCGTTTAAAAAATACCTAGAATTGTAGAAAATAGATGACGAATGACATCCTAGAGTGCATCATGGTCAAAATGTTTGGCTTTTGTCAAAAGAAATCAATAAGATGGCTTCAAATAAACCTAAACTTGTAGAAACTAGATGATTGACATTCTAGAGTGCAATAAGGTCAAATTATTTGGCTTATATCGAAAGGCATTTGAAGATTGTTCAATCGCAGTTATAAACAAGTGGTGCCGGATCAAGTGTTCTCCCATCACACATCATACCAAATAATAAACACCCATTATCCCACACCCTCTCCTCCATACAGCGATGCTTAATAGTGTTTGTTCAGACACCATCTGTTTGAACAACCCCAATCTCTTTAATGGTTAGCTCGAGTCCATCATTACAACAGAAGCATACTATTTTATCAACAGGAACTAATTCCGTTGATAACAAGAAGGCCTTCTATAGTAGCAGCAGGGAAGCACTGACTCAAGGCCTTCTGTTGACATCAGTGCGATTTAACTGACAACAGACATTAATCCTCTGCTAACCAAAGATCATCACTCTCAGAAGAGACCAGTAATGGGCTCACCATCATATCTATGCTACATAATAAATAGCGTCTATTGCCACACATTTTGCTTAGTTACCCCCTTAATAAGTTATGAGCATATGTATGAGCATGCAGATCGTGTCACACAGATCGTGTCACTCAGATCGTGTCACGCAGATCGTGTCACGCAGATCGTGTCACGCAGATCGTGTCACGCAGATCGTGTCACGCAGATCGTGTCACGCAGATCGTGTCACGCAGATCGTGTCACGCAGATCGTGTCACACAGATCGTGTCTCACAGATCGTGTAACGCAGATCGTGTCACGCAGATCATGTCATACAGATTGTGTCATGCAGATACGGTCACGCAGATCGTGTCACACAGATCGTGTCACGCAGATCGTGTCACGCAGATCGTGTCATACAGATTGTGTCATGCAGATGCGGTCACGCAGATCGTGTCACATAGATCATGTGACGCAGGTCGTGTGACGCAGACCATGTAATACAGATTGATACGCAGATCGGGTCACGCCGATCGTGTCCCGCTATAAAGGATACACTTTACCTTCACTGATCAGCCAGAGCAGCATGCGCTTGCAAGGGAGTCATTGCTCGTGGATGTACTGCTTTAAGACTGTCACGGAAAGGCTAAACGCTATAAACGCTATAAGTCAAGTGCTGAGATGAAGTCAATGTTCAATTTAGTTGCATTAAACATCACTGAGAGGGCAAACTGTGAGTTCGATTACATCGATGC
Source organism: Gammarus roeselii (assembly GCA_016164225.1). Taxonomy (NCBI): domain Eukaryota; kingdom Metazoa; phylum Arthropoda; class Malacostraca; order Amphipoda; family Gammaridae; genus Gammarus; species Gammarus roeselii. The sequence goes on along the minus strand of SDVV010000391.1, from coordinate 28,227 downwards.
AACTTGACGACCAGATTAGGTGCAGCAGGAAATGATCAAGGTTGCGCGTGTAATGCACATAACGCGTTGCCTCTTGTTCTCACGACTGCAGTCCTTGGTGACACACCAGCGCCAGACAACACAAGGGGGGGATTGATCGCACGTGCAAATATATTCAGCCTCAAGGGTGTCATTACAGCACCTTGTCTCGCCTTGAAGCGGGTCACTCAATGACATCGTTGATCAGTAGCTGAACGATAGGAGGTGTTCCCTTGAGGCAGCCTTGCTATGGTCACAGCTCTCTAGAGCCCCAGTGTAGGGCTCCATTGCACAGGGGGATTCAACTTTAACCAATGACTCACATCATTAGTTAGCTGTAGAACTGATTGAAACATTCTTCACATACGTCATTGTCTGAGATTTAAATGGAAATTTCATTTCAAAAATCCCATAGCATTGCAGTCAGTGTTAGTAACTCCATTTTTTTTTTTCAAACTGAGTCAAAATTCGCAATCACATTTCTTCGTTTGCTAAACCGTTAATAAAACGCTCAATAATTCTCTGCAATGGCAAACTTAACTATCACAAGAAGTCGAACCCTTGCAATCTATATTAAAACCACAAAACCAGGCCAGGGTTCGAAATGCCATCGTCTGTTCACGGAGAGAACGACTGCATCGGAACAATGCACACAGTGCATAGATTCAGTAACTATGCACGATGTGCATTGATTTGAAGCCCACTCTTGATTTGTTAAGACAAGCTAAAGCTTGGCAAACGCTATTTATTATACATAAGAAAAGGCTGCAAAACCTTGACTCTATTATCTTCCCCCCTCTCAAACAATTCCATCTATCAATTCAAGTGGCCTCAAAGTTATAATTGAACCACGAATTTTCTGAGTAGGCTGACAATTAAAATAACGAGCGCGGTCCACAGTGAACAAGCATGTAACAGTGAAGCAGCCTGTAAACCCTCCCAACCAAGTCAGTATTTGGTGATGTCCTTGCTCCGGAATATTGACTTTGCTTCAAATTGTGTAACCAACAACGGACCCACGATGGTCTTCTTCCGAAGACGGTTTGAGTTAGCGCAGCTTCTACACCCTCACAGGCCGCTCGAACACGCTCTGCACACTCCGTGATATGTTAATTCTTGCTGTGGCTAGACCGCGGAACAATTATTTACCCCTGGCAGCTGATGGTCAAGGCAGTGTGACGTCAGCCCGAATACACCTACAACACAGTAGACTTTTGAAGAAAGTAATACGACAAACGCGGACTGAGCGTTACTGGCAGGTATTTTGTGTACTCACCGCCTCAGCTGGGCGCGCGAAAGACGAGGGCGGGAGGGACGGCGGCTCGTCATGATGAATACGCGTGTGGAAGGGGAGGGGAGGTAGTAGTTGAGAAGATGTTTCTAGATGGATTTTTTTTATTACAACACTTGTGTATCTGAATAACTATTTATTGAGTTTATATTTGTGTAGTTATACGTAATGAAACAAATATTTTTTTATTTACGTTGGAGAGCGGATCTTGATCTGAATGGTTTTTACAAAAATAGAAATTACAGAACAAATAGAGAAACAGTAATGATTCTGAACTTGAGAATCTGTTTAATATTTGAGATTGAAGGATTAACGTTGCGTTGGAGTTGAGGTAGTCAATATAAGCATGTACAGATGAGCCTTATAGTGTAGGTTTCTGAATAGACTGGGTGTAGAGTAAAGGGAGGGCTTCTTTGTGACAAATTCCTGAAGACATCAAGCTGGCGAAGGGCGCGGCCGAGACCGCAGAAATCTGAAAAAATAAAAAGAGTCATTTAAACACAAATATTCAAAGCTCGTTCAAAGTGTTTCGCCGATATCACTGTACAACATGATCAAAAGCATTTCGGGGCGAGCGTACGTGTTGCAACATATTATCACACGTTGTTGTGTGCAACTGCAAGCATATCTGTTTGCCGCCTCAGCTGCTTGCAGACCACCGCAACGTGCTGAAACAACTTCCACGCAGAGCTAGCAAACGGAGTGTCACAGAAGAGAATGATCGATTCAAACTCAAGTAACTGAGTTTTCCATCTATCACATTGGGCACTTTTTCATTCAATTGTATCCGTAGAATGTAGTAGAATAGTTGGGGGGGGGGAGGAGGACTCTACGCGATCCCCTCCCTCACGAGATAAGAAAAGACGAAGGAATTTATTTTGAAAGTCGTCTTACGAGTCAGGTTTTACAATCGATATCTTGAGTTCCCTGAATGGGAAATACGCCACTCCATCTCGAGAAAACGGAGCAGGCTAATCGCCGGGGAATATCAGCGTTCAAACATGGCAGGGAGAGCTTTGAATCTAGCTGGCCGATCATTGGTAACTGGAAAAGAAGAGAACACTGCTGCTGTTCGTTGAACGACAGAAAATATTAAAATGAATGAGCCAATTCCAGTTGTTATGGTACCAAAATGCCAAGGTATGAATGCAAGTACTACTCAATAGCCAATATACCTTCATTTGTGATAAATGACTAGAAATAAGCGCACTCGCTTGACCGTGGAAGTACCCACCTCCATCACGACAATGCCTCAAGTCCACAGCAACACCGACTAATCAGGCACTTGAAGAAAGAAAACTTAGAACCATCAGGCATACACACTCCTGTCCAGATTATTTGGTCATAAATTCAAGTGTCAGTTTGACCTCTCGTCCTATGTTGAACTGTCAGTTTGACCTCGTCAGACGCGTTATTGCGGGGCCGCAATGTGTACTCGAGTCTGAGTACGCTGAGTGTTTCCAGAAGTGGCAGATAGGTCTACAGAAGTACATGGCATCCTTAAGTGGATGTGTAGTACGCGACCATACGCAATACAATAGTATCCTTCTGTTGATGGATGCGCAGGACGCCAAAGCACGCAATGCAATGGTATCCTTTACTTGTTGATTTGCATACAAAGACCAGACTATTAGATGACTATTCCCGCGGCTCCTGTTCCCCTGCCAGCGGATTACATAATGCAATCTGCTCTGGCACCAGTACGTTTATAATCCTCTTTGCAAGTCCTACTGTTCAAAAGCGCTTACATATCAAAATGATAATCGAGAAATAATGTGTGCTGTCAATCATGTCAATAACGGTCACAAATATATTGTTAAATATCAAGGGTGTTGCGAACTTTAAAATAAAGGTTGTTAAAATACGGTAAAGGTGGAGCAAAGTTGTAATGCAGCCAAGATTTTTTTTTTACATTATTTAAAATAATATCATACAAAACATCTTGTCTTCATTACAACCTTGCTTCACCTTTAACGTAGTTTAACAACCTTTATTTTAAAATTCGCAACACTGGAATTTTCAAGCAAACAAATTAAAATTAAATTAATCACTTTAAAATAAATTAAAATCATATTTTTATAACGAAACGATTCAAGTTCCCTTACACACTCCTCCGTTGAGACGTTCAAACCAGCCTATGCACCTCTCGCGTCACACGCTACAAATTAAAATAAAACAAACGTACAATAGGGGACCGATTCAGGCAGGCGAGAGATGAGGAGAAAACAACAAGGCGAAGTGGACCGAGTGCCATGTCAACTCCTTGCCTGCCCGACTTCTGACCGCGCGTTCAGGCAGAACCGAGGATGGCGAGTGGACAGCCATCTGTAACTCTGTGGTAGAAAGACGCCGGCGTGGACCGAGTGTCACGTCACTACTGACTGTCGTTCTGTCGTCCTGGGATGCCAGGCTGGCGGAAGCAGACCCTTCTCTGCCAAGACGGCCCGTTCTGTCAGGACAGCCAGTTGCGAACTGGCCGACAACGCTGCAGGTTTTTTAAAAATAAATTGACAAAAAAAAGGATTTGAAAACTGTAAGTAATCGCAACTGGCTGTTCTGACAGAACGGGCCGTCTCGGCAGAGAAGGGTCTGTTTCCGCCAGCCTGGCATCCCAGGACGACAGAACGACAGTAAGTAGTGACGTGGCACTCGGTCCACGCCGGCGTCTTTCTGCCACAGAGTTACAGACGGCTGTCCACTCGTCATCCTTGGTTCTGCCTGAATGCGCGGTCAGAAGTCGGGCAGGCAGGGAGCTGGCGTGGCACTCGATCCACGTCGCCTTGTTGTTTTCCGCTCATCCCTCGCCAGGCTGAATCGGTCCCCTGTTGAATGTTTGTTTTATTTTAATTTGTAGCGTGTGACACGAGAGGTGCATAGGCTGGTTTGAACATCTCAACGGAGGAGTGTGTAAGGGAACTTGAAGCGTTTTGTTATAAAAATATGATTTTAATTTATTTTAAAGTGATTAATTTAATTTTAATTTGTTTGCTTCAAAATTCAACCGCTGCCACCAGTGTTGCGAACTTTAAAATAAAGGTTGTTAAACTACGTTAGAGGTGGAGCAAGGTTGTAATGAAAACAAGATGTTTCTATGATATTATTTTAAATAATGTAAAAAAACAAGTGAACAGGGTACTTCTTAAAGCTAGAATAAGTATTGTGATACTATAATAAGAGCAGCTACAAGTCAAGGTGTATGATTGATATTGTGTAGCTGTTATGATATCTGAATAAGTTCACAATTTCACGAACGCGGAGGCTAATAATTATAAGCGATTAAAATTGACAAAAAGAGACGGTTCGTCGTGAAGGAGAAGTTTACCCTGCAGTGCCCAACTCTACACTGTCCGTCTATCGAGAGGTGCCCCTAATTCCCCGACTCGCTGCCACGAAGCGATAGGAGCTACAGTGAAACGTGTTAAAGGAAATTGTCCAATCAGGGAGTAGCCCCACCGTTCGTTAATCTCTGAGGGGCGTGTCCCCCCGGCTCCATATCTCTTATTGGTATTCCACAACCATCCCTGACTCCTCCTTAATTTTGGTAATACATGCATGGCTATGAAGACAATAGAGAATAAATACGTAGCCAGCTGATGCTACCCCTATACCGGTCACCAAAAACTGCTGATCTCGGTACAACAGACAGAAACAAATGACCCCTCATTAGATGACGGGTCTTCGACGAGTAACCAAATCCAAGGGCACACATCTGTTTGCTGAAGGAAGCAATTTTCGGGGGAGGCTAGCCCTAATCCAGCCGCTCGCATCGTTAGAAACTCACACTTTGGCTACATATTATAAGCGTAAAACGAAGTGTTATAACAAGGGGTTCACAGGTTGTGCAGGAGACTGAACAGGAACAACGGTAATTGCTTTATTTGATTAATTATTCGGTTTAATGCGTCTCTGCTGGAGTCGATAGCCGTAATATTCACCGTTTTGAGGGCAACGGCAGCTTTAAGAAGCGTAGCCATGACAACAAATACGCCTGCAACGGTTTGCAAATGTTCTGTGCACATATTAAATGCTGTCTTGTGGCTGATACTCCTACTGGTGGTGTGTGCCAGATATTCATGAGTAAGAATGAGCAGAACGTAGCTGTATTGAGAGTGTAGTGGTCAACTAATTCCATCGTCCAACAGGAATCCTGGCACTGTCACACGCAGTATACAGTCGCTAGAGGTAGGTGAAAAAGAGATAAGTAATGGTGACGCGTAAGCCGGAGTTGGGTGCTCAAACTCATTGCGGAGGACAGTGCTCTATTACGGGGACACTTCATGAGCGCGTGGGGGACGCACACAGACTTACAAACCATCACCCCCTTCCTCAAAACACATCAAACCACTCCCCTACCTCCCCTCCACCCAATAGACCATCAGACACCCCTGCCACAGACCAGCATTACTGCGTCCACTTCCTGCACCGGCCCATCACCGCAAGCGGCAATCAGACGAGCCCAAGAGCCAAGATCATGGTTACATAACAATTCTTTAACCACGGCCAAGACCATAGAAGAGAATACTCCGTTTCCTTCCTTGCAATAAACCTTGAGTCGTATGGCTCTACTAACCATTAAGCCTGCAGGTAGGTAACGACAGTCCATTAACATGATGAGAGGCCTCTGTAGGCCACGCCATAAAATAATCCAGACACTAGGGCTCTTTGACTGCCCGAGGGCCAACGCGTATCATGTCAGTGCCATGAGGCGGATTCTTTGGTGAAATTCGACATGGATAGGGGAAGGGCAGGCATGATCCAGTCGTTGCTATACAACGCCGGACCATTTTAGGGAAAGTGCTAAAGTAAGACAAAGTCGCCTGTGAGGCTGCAGATGCACACACGATACGCAATAAGTGGAGTGTGATTTTTTTGTGTCGATAACCTTACACAACTCGACGAAAAACGTGAGCTGCTTTATGATTGATGGGTCTGTTTGTAGTTAATAGTTGCAATTACAAATGGGCCTATTTGCAATCAATGGTTGTAATCAGTAATAGGCCTATTTGCAATCAGTAATGAGCCTATTTGCAGTCAATGGTTGCAATCAGTAATAGGCCTTTTTGCAATCAGTAATGGGCCTATTTGCAGTCAATGTTTGTTATCATTAATGGGCCTATTTGCAGTCAATGATTGCAATCAGTAATGGGTCTATTTACTGTAAATGATTTCAATCAGTAATGGGCCTATTTGCAGTCAATGGTTGTTATCAGTAATGGGCCTATTTACAGTCGATGATTGCCATCAGTAATGGGCCTATTTGCAGTCAATGGTTGCAATCAGTATTGAGCCTATTTGCAGTCGATGGTTGCGATCAGTAATAGGCCTATTTGCAGTCGATGGTTGCGATCAGAAACGAGCCTATTTGCAGTTAATGGTTGCCATCAGTAATGGGCCTATTTGCAGTTGATGGTTGCCATCAGTAATGATCCTATTTGCAGTTAATGGTTGCCATCAATAATGGGCCTATTTGCAGTTAATGTTCCCAATCAATAATCGATTGAAGACGGTCAGAACCAATTCTGAGAATAGTTAAGGCAGTGCACTTGAAGGATGCGATGTTAGGATGACAGAAACCCGTTCTGAGCATGTTAAGTCTCAGTGTTTGCCAATAACGTAAAGTATTGATGGCCTCCTGTCAAGGTCTAGAATCATGTCAGCTTGTTAAGTGTCGATGTTTTCCAATACCGTGGAGTATTAATTTCCTCTTTTCAAGTTCCGGAATCATGTCACTATGTTGGCGCTCGAGTTCGGCCCACTGTGACCGATATTATACAGTCGATCAAACACTGAAATTGTTCACTTATATATTTAAGTATTTTTTACAAATAAAATACTACATTAACCAATCAACTGCGAATGCGTTAACAACACGTTCCTTAATATTGGAGCAGCCATATGGATTTTGTGATTTTTTTCACGACGAATAACTTCGATAATTTTGTCACAATTCAGATCTTATATTGTTCTCAGCACGTTAGCTGTACACACATCACGAACTTCATCACGATAGAATGGATCAGAAGAACTTTTTTGGATTGGCTCTCGTTAACAAACACGTTGCACGTATCAGCTGTCGGCAGTATGAATGACCTGTTGCATAGTCAACTTGTCATTCTATCAAGATAAATATTTGAATCTTGCCTTTGAATTTAATATGTATCTCAAGCTGGACATGTTCTCACATTGGACATGATCGCATGCTGGTCATAATCTCATGTTATTTCCACTGACCAATAAACGCAATGTGTACAAAGCGTACTTATATTCACAAGAATAAAAGCACAAATATATTATTCCAGATAAGTACAGGTTGTGTAATGCTTCAACTAACTATGAAACGTCTTTCGCCCTGTTTTATTCGCCGGGGTTCAAATGCCCTGGGTAGTAGTGGTGTGGTGGTAGCTGTGGGCCTTCTCTCCTCTCTGTGGTATCCTTTGAAGCTTCGTTAATTCCCTCCCCCCCTCTCTCTTCTTTCAAAGAATAACTCGACAAGAGCAATTGTACTTCTTTTGTTTCGTTAATCTAATCTGATCTAATCTAATCTAATGTAATCTATCACTCGGAGTGCGAGGCACGAACCTTGTGTTGAGCAGTTTATAAAAAGTCCTGTTCATGAAGTATTTAACGAGTAATTATTACAAAGAGATTTGATTAGTACAAATGCAATGGCTTATGTATGATGTACTGATTCAAATCAACCCATAATCACCTAAAAGTTATCCTTCTTCATGAATGCTAGCCTGTCTGCTTGTGATGCATGGGCTTACTTTAAACAAAATCAAATTATATGACATGAAGAAGTGTCTCCCTGAAATACATGACAGGAGGTCACACGCACAATCACTTGCTAAAGTCACATACCTAATGCAATTGTTGACACGGGCGATTAAGTAGTTGGGAAGAATTTGATGATTCCATTTTTACTCCTGAATATATTAGTCGTACATAGACACCATTTAAACTTCAAGACTAATCTATTGACGTAAGAGTTGAAGCAATAACAAAACGAATATAAACACGCGTAGGTGCCCGATTATAGCAAGTGACAGCACATCTCTTTTCAATGTGTGTTAGCTATTGAATAACTCCTCCATTAGCGTATGCAAGGTATTTCTGGAGAGAGATGCATAACTCGCGGGGACGACGTCACATTGGTTCGGCATTGTTTTGGTTGACTTTACCCCCCCCCCCCCCTCCATCAAATAATCGAGAAAACAACTATGCTGGCTGGATTGATTAGGTACTTCGATGCTCGAATCAAGTTGAATTTTCAAATATATCTGTAGCTAGAGGGACGTAAAGCAGGCACTACAGAATGCACTTGGGCTGTCATTGAGTTCGCGTGATAACAAACTACGGATTCTGATCACCAATATTTACATATGAATCGTTCATGCGGGTATCAGCACCAACACTAATATGAAACAAGGTCATTTGTGATTACAATGCAGTTATTAGTCCCAACAATAACAACAATCTTCATGTTGGTTTGAGTATAAATCTGAAGATTTGACGTGTTGCTAAATCCCAATTTCTTTCCTTTTACCCAAGTTGACAGAAAAGGGACGATTTTTTCTTGTAAATGTTCGATGTCCTCATATATGGGAGGGAGGAGAATTCAATATTATTCTATGTACAGAAAAACAGCTTTCAGAACTCATATATTAATTACTCGATCACCCTCTCAGAATTGCAATAAATCAGAGTAGACGTGATTTTTTAATCATATTTTTGCCTACCGATAATGAAGAAAAAAGCCAGTAGCCACTACCAATACCAAAGAAAAGGGCCGATACCGAAGAAAAATGACGATACTACCGATCCCAATATTAACGACACATTCCTGAGATTCATCACTGTAATTGTCGTTCGAATCGTATATTTTTATATTCCCCTTATACTCGTATTCTCGAATACACTTAAATTCCAATAATTTTGTTATTCGTGAAGAAGTGCTGTAAGGGTTACAACTATGCAATACTTTAATTTTCAATATCAAATTATATTTATTCAGAAATAACCTGGGGAAATTTTATAATAATAAGAAAAAACGTTACAGAGGCATAAATATTTGACGAATTTTTTATACCCTCGATTAAATCACGAAAAAAAAAACATTCGTTACATACATGGAACTTCAAACGCCCGTAGGTTTAAAATAGTTTGTGCCAAAAATGCTGTAAGATACGAAATCATTTTGGATACCACGACGGTATATAGTGGGGTACTTGGATTCCATGGGGCAGTCAATATATAATTAATAACACGAACGTTTGCCTCGGCGGTTAGAACTACGTTCCATAGAATAATTCGTACGTTTGCCCCACATGTTAGAAACACGAACTCTTGCCCCGCGGGTTAGAAATACGTGCTTCTAAGTTAGGTTAGATTGGGCAGGAAGGTTTCAACAATATGCTCGCAACGTAGCCAGCAAATTATTCCAACTGCACTCAACATAACGGCACGGAGCCACTACTCTGCCGTATCAAACTGAACCAGGGTGTACACCACAGTATACATTTCGATTTCGTACCATACTTCAAAAAAGTCAAAGTTTTGGTGCATCACTTTGCCGCTTACATCAACATTTGAAATATATGAAATTGTGTCCCTTTCAAATTATTAAAACTAACGAAATATATGCTCAAAATTGCATAAATGATTCCCTGTCAGACACTAAAGAAAATTGAATATCATGGTCTTTATCCATATAAAACAACTTATCGAAACTATATCAGCAAGATGTAAATAAATATGTGAAGCTCCCCTGACCAAAAAAACATCCACTGCTTATCATCATAAATGCTACTTTGTGAGCTTAATCGATACTTGAGCAAATCATATATTGAGATTGAAACTCGTCTCGGCAGCAAGGTACCCTCATATCGAGATGTTTGTGTTTGCTTAAGTGAAACTGGTTGCCACTTTTTAGAAAGTTATTCCAGTTGCACAGGAGCAATTTGCCCTCAGGCGGATTAAATCCGCTGGTACAAAAATAGCCACTGTAAAAGCAATTTTTTTAATTAATTTCATTTCATTTTATGTAGTTTCTTATTGAAATGCAACCTATTTATCAGTTCAAATGTTCATTGAATATTGTTGACATTTTTTTCAGAAAGAATATATAATATTATTGAAACATTTATTACAGAATATTGTTTTCTAACTAAATCAAGTTCGACGTAAAGATTGCACTGTGTTCCTGTAATATAATGAAGGAAGTTTTCGCCTTACTTAGCATTCTGAATAATCTTTTTTTTTTGTTCTTATTCACATGTCACCGAACTAATTACTTGTTAAGCATAGTAGGAGTTATATTTTGATCAACGGCTTTCACCAACGAGACTACGACATTGACGCTGAAACAGGAAGTCAAAATTATTTTAACGTAGAAATTCTCGACAAAATGTATGGCATTTTCATAAGCACTCTGATCACAAAGATTTTTCTACTTCATAAACATCATTTAGTTAGACAATCCTGCGAACTTCAGTAATTCGATAATTATTATTATTTTACATTTTTCCCACCGCCTGGATGTAAGGTTTTATTTTTTACTATTAAATGTAGTTCAATGAATCAATTCAAAGTCAACTCAAATACTTCGATGATCAAATCAACAATTTAAAGTTGCAGAATGAACGTTTAAATGTAATATGTCTTGACGCCTCTCAAGAGTGCCATGGTTGACACCGTGGTGAAAGTTTAACTAGTTGAATTGAATGATGATGAAATTGGACTGGCTGTATTAATGAAAGAAATGCCTCTATTATTTTTTCCCTATTTAATCTACGGCATCACGTCAACTTGACTTTCAATTAAACACATTGTCGAAAAAACGTACAAGCGGTATAATCATTTTACTATGTACCATGGCATCTTCAATTTGAGCATTTCAGCTGACATTTCCCTTCAATTCATTTTTTTCAACTCAAGCAGGCGATACAATGGTCTTTCATTCAAACACTTGCTAGTGTTAGTCGTAATAATGTAAACTCCCTTGAATATATCAAGAGACTGTACATTACGAGGACTAATTTTTATCAATACTGCCCATCACCATCAGTGGTGGTCAGCCGCGCTTTCTTCAGCACCGCCCATCACCGTCAGTGATGGTCAGTCACACTTTCTTCAACACCGCTTGTCACCATCAATGATGTTCAGTCGCACTTTCTTCAACATCGCCTGTTACCATCAGTGGTGTTCAGAGGTATTTTATTCAATACCACCTATCACCATCAGTGATATTCAGTCGCACCTTCTTCAACACCGCCTATCACCATCAAGTAACAGTCAGAAGTGATGAATGGATAAATATTTCTAAATGCCTAATCTGCATCATTTAGATTAGAGTTCCCTTCATTAAAAACAAAGTTTAAGTACGTTTTTTATTCGCTATTGTAATCCAATGAATTTAAGTTAAATTAATGATTAGTAGAGATAGATAACAGGTCCACGGACCTAATTAACGACATACCTGTCTCTAGGGAAGTTGTCCTTGCACCTTCCGATTACGGTAAGCAAACAGAAGACACTATTAAGTGTTCTGAGACGCCGTGCAGTCTATTTTCATGCATGAGAAATGCACCATTACGTATGGACAATAATAACGCAAAAGTAATCTCAAAGCACTGCTTTGCGAACTGCATCTACAACGATGTTCGTGCAAACTTTTCTTCTACAGCAAGAGCTTTGCCTCCTACATACGACACGCCTCACGTCCACAGCTACACTGCCATGTGGGTGCTCCCTTCTCAGCACCATCGCCAGCATCACGACGCGTTGCACAACGTGGCTGACCTCTAAACGTTTGCCGAACGAAGACATTGATACAACTGCATGAACGGAAGACCACTCGTTCCCAATAGTCGAAATAGTATTACTTACATTCATGATAAATAGGAAATCTATGCTTATCATGTTTATTTGATCGATAACTAGCTTTCTTTGTTGTGTGGGCAAGAAAGAAGGAACCGACATGGAACACATGACCCCGAGTTGAACGCGCAACGTATTCGCAGCAGCAAGGTTCCCTCAACTCGACCTTCCTGCCCATAACTATGGCAAACAGTGTGTCATTAGCTGATATTTCGTCATTTGGGACATGAAATCAACCTAATTTTTCCCTTTAGGCTATGCTTCTAATAGGAAGCATCTACCAGTAATTAAATAAAAAGTTTACTTGGACTTGATTGTTTGAGCTAATTAAACATACTGTATTCTGGCCACACAGTGCATTCATCCCCTGTGACCCGCAGGCAGTCACTTCCTCAAATACGCTGCGTAGCTGCCCTGCCTTGGCGCTGACGAACTGAAGTAGTTCCGGCTCTGCAAGACGCTCTCCGACCGAGCTCGCGTTTGCGCGCCAACATCACTCGGTGGCTGTAGACCGACAAGAACTAATGTAACATTGGTTGCACGATAATGAAGAGGCTGTCCATGCTTTTAAATCTGACTCACTAAAATTCCACAGCAACGATTTTTGGAGCAAGCAGAATTCGCTACAAGTCCGACTCATGAACAGAGGCATGTGACTACCTACCGACGCTAGTACATGGCCCAGAGGCTCAATCTCAGCGCACGTGCAGCTCAACATGTATCCAAACAATTTTTTACAATACCATTTTACCAGAATAATGAAATTTACATGGTTGGTAGGAGTCAAAGGATATCTCTGCACTGTGATGAGAGTTCCATTACTCTAGACGAGTAACATTGGCCATGAATACTGCTAGCAGCCTGCTACCATGTTGTGCTGACTGTTACAAACCCCTGAACGGCACGGAAAACACACTTTCTCTACTTCAAATCACCGAATGAGGACACCGCGCGATGGTCTGCGTCATGCAATCTGAAAGTAGCTTATCGGCTCAACTTGTATTTGAGCCGTCAATTTGTGGCCGAAATTTGGAGATAGGGGAGCACCTTTGATTCGGGATTCAATAACTGGTTACAATAGTTTTTTTCTTGAACCGGCTTTGAGCAAAATCCGAATACAACGTTGTGCCTTGCATTTTATTTTCTGATTGCAATACTTGTATAATTGAACATGAAAATTAAAATGGAAAATATATATGATGTTGCGATAATATAACCACCTCATACACATAATTATATATTCAATTTTGTAATAGATATCTAACTGAGAGGCCGCCGACACCGAGTGGTTAACGTTTCCAACTGCAGTGTCAGTCTCTGGTGCTGCATGCTGCAAGTTTGAGCCTCAACATGGACACGGTCAAGATTTATAAACTGTCTTGTCTATAAATCTTGGACACGGTGGTCTTGTGACGGGGAGAATGGGCGCCTTCCCTCTTTATGTCAGCCTAATTTACCCTCCCTCCTAACCAAGGGGGAACGGTTGCATGTCTATGCGTACATCTTTAACTGAAAGTCTTGTAAACATTCACTGACCGCTTAACACTCAGTTATGACGTCTCAGCTACTCTCTCAGTATTTATGAATAGAACCTAACCATCGTTTATTCATTTACATATGCCTCAATGATAACAAAATGTTGCCGCAATTATGACGATTCCATTACGCTTATTCGAACGTGAGCCGTTGACGGACTTTTATCGCTCGCAATCGCGATATGGCAGAGTGATTGGAGACAAACTACGGAAGCGGACAGTCACAGAAGAGGCATATTTGACTGGTTGTGTCGATTCGGTGACCAACAAATGGCATATTTGACTGATAGACGCGATTCGGTGACCTCAAAAGCGGAATATTTGACTGATCGACGCGATTCGGTGATCACAAGACCGGTTTGTTTGACAAATCGACGCGATTCGGTGACCACATTAGCGGCATAATTGACCGATCGACGCGATCCGGTGACCACAAAAAGGCGCCTTTCGTAACATCAGTCTTACTAAAAATAATTTGTGTGCGATTCGGTGGTTTTGGTCCAAATATCGGGTGGCTCTACCTGGGGCTAAATTCTTTTATAGCTACGTCAGATCAGCCCCTTTCATCTCCGCCAACTGTCATATCAGCCACAAGTTGCTTCGATTACCTAACTACGGTGCCATTTTTTAACAGCAAACATTCGTAGCGTTTTTTGGCCTGACCAGCCACTGTCATATCTGCCAACTGGCACAACAGCAACGAGTTGTTCCACCAACCGAACTACGGTACCGTGTTTCTGGTTATCACTTTATTGAAACTTTTTTTACCCAACCTATCCTAACCTAGTGGTACGTGTTTCAAACCCGCGGGGCAAAGGTACGAGTTTCTAACCCGCGGGACAAATGTACGTATTATTCTAGGGTAAGTAATGCAGTTTTTTGGCTCCAGTTATAACAGTGTCCGGTTACTGAAGTTTCATTAAAGTGATAACTAGTCAAATGGAACGGCTCGTGGCTGAAATAACAGTGGTGGATATGACAGTGGCTGCTCTGAGTGAGGTATGTAACGATTGTAGTACAACTGTGCGTGGGCTAAAACATTGTTTAGCGTGACAGCACGTGTGCTGAAAGATTTTTAGCGGTTATGAGTGTCAGGCCATGACAGTAAGCTAAAGTGAAGTGGCGATAGTGCGGAAATAATTTTAGTGCGGGCGCTGGGCTCCTCAAATATACTCTAAGTGTGGGCTGGGGGATGTTTTACACGTTGATGCACTTGCAGATTGTCTATAATAATAATTAGTCTTATTGAAATGCATACTCAGCATTTAATGGGAACGCGTCAGACACAAACCATTGTTTTATTAGGTGCTTTGACGTCGATTAAAACTAAGAAAAAGAGTAAACGATACAAGAATGGTTAGGATACAGATTAAAATTGGACATGAATGGTGTTTTACAAGGTCAACATGTGACATCATAGTGTCATATTTGGAATGCATCGTAAACAAAAAACATCATTGAAACCCTACTTGAGATCCTCCTGACCTGCGGGAGAAGGACGCACACCGAAATATTGGAGCCCGTGATATAAGAGCAAAAGCCTGTGGATCACAAGTAGGAGATATACTACAAAATATTAACAATAAGTATGCTGGAATCAAAATTTACATAACAAGATACAAAATCTCACAATACATCTATGTTTTATATGAGTAACAATATAATCAGGAATGACCAGGTTAAGTCAATATCCTAATAAGCTCATCTCTTCCGTGCGGTCTACAGAAATTGTGATGTTGCGATTCATAAAGTTAATATTGTTTTACCTTCAAATGAGAGGGTCCTGCATTATTCGAATATCAAATTTGAATGATATTACAGTTTTTTAATGGATATTCCCTCTTTAAAGGGGAATTTTCCGCGCCTCTCGCCCTCTCAAGTTTTCCTGTTCAAGTTTCAGAATGAGTTTTTTTGTTTATATTGTAATTTTTCTCTGGTATTTAACTCATCCAAGAAGTATATATGATCCATGAAAGAAATTTTAGAGGGTCAGCCCGGTGATCGCATGGCAGTACAAATCTCTCAACCTGGCACAGTTCAGATTTGGTGTGAGCTTGCGCGAAGCAAACACGTGGCGCCGTGATGCACTGATAGAAGTTTACCAGCAAAATTGTTGCACCTATGAAGTACCAAATTACGTATTATTAGAAAATTCAATTCCACATATGACCCAGAGCATTGATCCTTTTGTAAATGTATAAAATATTTTCGATATAAATGGAAAAAAGTCTATTTGCTATTTTTTTTTATTCAAACATCTTCCGCTGTTTTTAATGTATGAATAGGAAGGTTCTGTACGTGATTTTTTCCATCGTATTTGACGAAAAAAATCGCCCACAGAAACCGATATATTGCTTTTCCTGTTCATTTCCCTCGTTACTAGAAAGATCTAATTCCCCATTCAATTTTTATGAGGGAATGACAGAAGTTGACTAATTTTGAGAATAAAAAAGGTCAACAATACACTCCGGGCAGCCGTCCTTTTTTACATTTTGTAATCAATTTTGGCGTGTAGTTGCAAGGTTCAGGAACGATAAATAACCACGTGAAAACGATTGAACAGTTGTTGCTTTACCATAATCACATGTGTAAAGATCCTTCATGCATGGTTGTTTTTTAGATGTTATTTCTGGATTGTAAACAAGAATAATTGTTCGTGCAATTTATAGTATTATCGTTCTTGATACTTGGAACAACACTCCAACGTTAATTGCAGATTAGAACAACGATGAGGTTTTCATCGTAATTTCCTAAGATACGTTATTTCCTGAGATAAATTCATTGCGCTTTGAGTCATTTGTTGCTCGGTGTGCACCCGGTCAAAGCAACAGATCAAACACAAAGCAGTTAATTTGCTGTAATGCACAAAGCTATACGACACACGGAATCCCATGCCCAGTGCACACTAAGTGGGCCACTAAAGATACCTGAACGCTATCAATTTGTTGCACGGTACAAATCTGCACGACACACGGCATCTACATTATTGAATAATAATTTGATTCCATCGACTAAAGCAGTGGATTTTTTAACCTAAAGTTTGACACGTAAAACGCAATTGTCAGACGCCCCATTTGAATGCATGCAACGAATGTTCAGAATTAATACGTCACAGCCCGCTTTTAGAGAACTGCTGGTTCCTACTTCTTGGTGTAAATTATCATTCCCAAAATATGCCAAAAAAATCTTATAGACTATGAATTATAAGTAAAAAACACGTGGACATGGTGTTGGTTAAACAAATGGTCTAAATTATCGGCTGCACTATTAAAATTTGGGAAATTAAAGTTCAAATGCGTAAGTCATTCACGGCGGACAGTCAGATTGGTTTCAAGGAGGATCATGGTACCGGAAAAGCGATATTTGCATTGCAACAAACTGCAGAATACTGCAGAAGTGTGGATTCTGTTGTCTGTTTGTGCTTCTTGGATGCGAAGAAAGCGTTGAATTGAATAAATCACGGGGCCTTATTTCGGAAATTAATTGAGAAGGGATACCTTCCTCATGACGTTGAGAGTTATTTGTGTTCAGGAACAGGGAGCAAACATTTATTATACGGTGGGGTAGTTCAAAATTGGCTCCCTATCATTGTATTAATGGAATTTAGACTAGGAAGTAAATTATCGCCATTGATGTATAATGTTTACACCGTTGATCTGAATTACCTATTACGCAGTGAGAACAAAGGGTGTTATGTTGCCAATTGCTGGGTCAATAATTTTAGCTTTGCCGATGATATGGTGTTAGTTGTCCCAACTCTCGGCATTAAAGAATGTTCTAGATATTTGCCGTAATTTTGCTCGACCCTGTGATATTGTGCATAAAACCTCAAAACCTGAGTGTGTGTTGGGCAAACCAAAAGATCCTAAGCGTTACTTCTCGACTGATTTTAAGTTAGTTGATGTCACACTTGATTTTCTGGATGAATTTCAGGATTTTGGGCATATCGCTTCTGCAGATTGGTCTGATGACACGATATTGCTAAGCAGACATGCTTACACGAAAGTTCTCCTCTGCGTCAACGTAAGCAATGGTATACATATTTAAAAAAAAATTGTTACCTATTTTTCTGCAGTGCACTGTGGAGAGAATTCGGCCAATATAATATGAGCAAGCTGACAGTGAGCTATAATGACACCCTTCGTTGACTGATGCAGGTCCCACGCTCGGCATCTGCGAGCAATGTATTCACAGAGAACGCATCGAATAACATTGAAGTACTTCTTCGTAAAGCGGCACACAGCCTCATGACCATGGTAATGGCTTCAAACAATAAAACCCTCATTGCAATCTGAGCTTGCGATGCGCTCGCTGTGTCGTCTATGTTAGGACGCTGGAGAGAAGGAAGATAATATGTGTCCGTTGAGTATGTATTTTATATTTCTGATGTGCTTTCTGATAAGACTCGTATGTCGCACACTGACGGTTTACTCAAAACTCTATTCGTTTAAGTCAATTGAATTGAATGTATTTGTATGCCTTTGATTGTTTTCATCAAGTTTTATTATCATTGTAGCTCGTATCTTAAGAGTAAGAAATTATAAATCACAAAACATACCGTTCGTACTCTTATGAACTACCATTTTTAAGTAGGAAACACACCATGCAATGGATTGTGTAACCAGGGTGTTCTAACATATTGTAAAAGAATGTGATAGGCTTACAAATGTGTAACTTGAACTGAACAAAATGAAGGGTATTGAAAGAAGAATGACACAGTAACAAATAATCTCGAATGTGGGTGTTATCAAGAGATTGTGGTGGTCACTGGCGGAATAGTTCTAAAAACAATACGATCAAATTAGAAAATCAATATTGAGCTGTTAAACGCGCATGATCTAAACAAAACCTGGAAACTGAGTATGGACAATTTATACATGCAAGGATAAGGAAACTCGACTGGAATTTCTTAGTTTTGGTCATTTTTAAGCATGAAAGTTACGAAATTGCAAGCCTATATAGCTTGTTACTTTGTATCCTATTTCTCTCGGACTTAGATTTTTTCAATTTACTGTCATCTAAGCGATTTCTTGTAAATCATTTTCATAGTACCCTCGTGTTGATTATTGCTGAATATTGAAGTAGGATGTCAACTTGCCTATTAATGGAGCGATCTTCGGCACGAAGGACTTAGCAAGCTAAACCAGAATACGCCTAGGATACAGTTTGGCTTCTTTTTATAAAACCTTTGTTAGCCTATACAAACTGATGGTCTGTCGTTCATGTGTGTTGGTAGAGGTGGAACGTTTTTTGACCTCTTCTTGTGATGTTTTTTTTTGTTCAGAAATACGTGTTTGAACTTCTCGTCGTGTTGCGCAGATGAATGATGTTAGGCGTTGTAATCTCTACAATTAAACTAATGGGATTATTTTTCCCTCCAACTGCATTTATTTTAAAGATTTAAGTCTCGACTCCAACGTGTTAAATGATTTATAACATATATTTCTACATTATAGCGCTACATTATTCTCTGTACCCTTTCTGATGTATAGTAGCGAAAGAAAGATTGTTTATTACTGAAGATTAAGAGAAATCTTCCATAATAATTTACCGCTCGATATTGAAACTCATGGGAATTTCAATTAATATCATCCATAGTTTAATTCCACGTGGGAAAAGTCTAGTTTTTTTTTTCGATTATAGACTAACCATAAACGGATTTTCTTTCGCTACTGTACCTCGGTTAATGAAGTTCAGACGTATTTTACACGTAGTTTATGGAAGTACCTCCTAGTCAGAAGGGCAGAAAATAATTGGAATGCAATGATTAGTCCGCATTAAAGAATGTAATTAAACAAGATACATAGGTAACTCAGCCTATATTGGGATGAGAGAATTTCAAGTCCCCTCCTTTTGTTTTGGACATTCTTCTTCTTTGTCACCTTCGAGTCATGTTCTGAATGTCTCTATAAGAGGTCAGGACTTGTAGCTGCAAAATACATGGGATCAGTAAGGCACTTTGAATTCAATAAGATCCTTCACCGCCATCCGTGTACCGCTGCGTTTCAGTGGAGGTCACGGGGTTTCTATAGCGGGCAAGGCGTCGACAGAAGCTTGCCACCACATTGTAGAACCACCAGAGCTATATAGGTTTAGATTAAACTGTAGACTACCCGATGACAACCATTAAATGTTTAGGTCAACGAAAGAAAGCTTTCTCTCCGATTCCTTCTAAACGGTGAATTTCATTGCAGGGTTTTGGTTATTGATGTAGACGTGGAAGATATCAACTTCTGTTTCTGGCGGGGCGGTTATAATATCGTCAACGTATCGAAACCAAGACAGTGGTTAGTGGGGTGAGTTTTTCGTTATTTACTTCTCAAGTGTTTGCATTGTGACTTCACTCAGTCCCAGATATTGACCGTCCTATTTTCAGGCCAGCTATTTACTTGTACAACTTTCCATTAAACTGAAGGACATCGGCGTGTGAGACACGTATCGACTAGTTCTATTACACTATTCTAGCTCAGTGATGTAAGGATTTCAAAATCTTCGTTGTTCACAATAGCCTTTGGTGCACTTTATATTGCTAGTTATTTTGGAAATGAAATGAAAAGACTCCTAACATCGATGTGCATCAGTACATGATTATACAGTATCCACATGAGTTTCAAAAGTTGTTTGGCCGTGTATGAGTTTTCCAATTTTCGAGGGGGCGAATCCGTAATAGAAGGGAGAGCGCCGGACATATTCTGTGCTCTTTTGTACCATGAAGAATCAATAAATGCGACTACAGGCAGAAGCGGGAAAGTATGTTTTGGAGTTTTGTTGGTAACGGAAAATAGAGGAGTACTTTCAGTGCTACATAGTAGTTTCTTGCATCGAGATTCAGAGAGTTCGTAGGAGTCCTTCATCTGTTTTACGTATTCATTTCGCTTATTTTTAAGGTGAGGGTTGAGGTTTCATTTTATTGTAAAATGTTTTTTTAATTACTGAGATACAATTCAACTTTGCTTTAATATTCTACTCTAGTGAACGAACGGTACTCTTCTTTTTCGGTATAAGGTTATCTTGTCAAGTGACACTAATTACAAAGAATGCAATGCGCTTTCTCAGTGAATCGCGTTCAATCCAAGCGATTTTCCACATGTGCAACGAATTTCAGAGTATCTTGTTTGGGATGAGTTGTTGCAAAGCTGAGGTCTTCTCCTAGCATTTTTTCTTAACCTAGTATTAGCAGTCTGCTAGAAACATTTTTGATCCAGATAGAATTGTGATATTTTTTAGATTGCGCTGGGATCAGTTGCAAGTGGTTCAACATCGTGCGTAGACATTCAGGTGCGTGTTTCTTCTTCGAATTTAGACCTATGCCAGGAATCTATCTAAAATTACGAGTGTTCCTTCCCGCAGTGCAATTCCAGGGCGATGCACTGCGTTGTTCAAAATTCTGTCCCTAAGTCAGATTTGTAAAACAATAGAGTAAATGTACTTGTTGTAGTCAATCGCCTTGCTTGTGACCCTACTATGTTCTCTCTCTACTACAATTACCGCACTATGGTTTCCTCCACTACAAATGTCCAACTATTGACTCACTGCTGTTAAACATATTTAGATTGCGTGTAAATCTCAAATATTTCGTAAGCCATTTCAAAATACATGTATCATGTCTATTTAGGCTCATGTATGCTCATCATACTCATTTATGTTCATCACACGCCCATAGCATTTGTGCTGGCTAGCAGTCATAAAGTTAACCCAACGTGTATTTTACCATATCCGGTCGGAATCCTCCGAAAGAGAGCTTGTCCTTGTCACGCTGCAATTACCGCCGCTACCCCAAAAAAAAGTAAACACCAACCGTCGCACACATTCCAGAACTATTACGTGTTTTTTTCATGCATACAGTCGCACAGCGTTCAGTTGAAGTCAACTGTTTCTAAATAAACATTAACTAAATTTTCCTTAAAATAACATGCAAGCATTATCATGAATAGTTCCACACCAATCTTATGTTGCCAGTTCGAATATTTTGTATTTTGAGCTATACTTTCTTTCACACAAGCTCTCTCGCCCAACTGTATAACCACAACGCTCACGTACGCAGGTAACTACATTGTGTTGGAGCAAGTGGTAAATTAACAGCGAACTAATTTAACACTTGCTACAACATTGAATCTTAGCAAACTTTTAAGTGAATGTTCATATATTTTAAATTATTGTTAAAACATGCCGTACTGTATTGTTCGTAGCGCTTATTACTGTAAGCTGCGTTTAACTCTATTTTTGTACGTCGATACGTATGTATGTACCACTACGCACGGGTAGTCGCCTACTAGATGACCGGCTAGCTCAGTCAGTACCGTACCATACTCTGCTGTGGAGGTCCCCAATAGACCCTACATTAATTCTTATATCACTATACACACTACAAGTGCACCACAACCACCTATTGCTATTAAGCAATCACCTCTTTTGATCTCAGAGTTCGCATGTTACAACACAATTACATCAAGCAGTACAAATACGATGATCTCAACTATAATGGCAGTGCAAAAACATTTTATTCACTAAATATGTGAATAAATGTGCAGACACTAATGCACTAAAACGCCAATAAACATATGTCATCAACTGAACAAGATTAGGATTTTTTTTTTCAGACCCATGTTGGCATGACCCATCCATCCGTCTGTTTACATAAATAGAGGCTCAATTCCTGGAACATCCGAGGCAAGCTCACGTGTCTTTCAAGACGTTTAGTACTGTTTTATTTTATAAAAACAATATTATTTGTTGGTGGAGCACGAGACTGCTATATGACTGCCTCAACCGATAACAAATGTTCTTTATATTGTGCTTATACGCTACAGAAGAGTGAATTTGTAGGTAGGCTGGAGGTCTCAGGCACAAACGTGTTCACTTTTCCCTTTACCATATTTCAGGAATGTACGTTGATCGCAAGCGTGCCATTTAATAACTGATAGCAAGAATAATAACATGTCCGTAAAGTTATGGCATTAATGATAACATAACTATCAGTGCCAACACAAGGGCCTACTTTAGGGCTCCTAAGACTCCCACAGAAGAACAGGTATGAAATATTATAATGTGTGTCTGAATTTTGATCACTATGAAATGTCTGTTTCTCATTTCTTCAGGTAGCTATGAAGGATGCAATTCCTGGTAACCAGATTAGACCACCTATATTTCTATATCCACCTGGGCTCTGATGATAAGGCATAATTCCTGCATCCACATAGGTAGGAACTTCCATATAGAATCCTGGACACAACTTATCTCTGTAGGCTCATTTTCAGTTATTACAATGTATTTATATCACTCATACATTGTCCTTGATTAGCTATAATAGGATAATCAATTGGTATCCAGTTCACATGGTGTATCATTGTTTATGCTGAAATTCTATACCCACACCATAGCTACAATAAGTGTAATGCAAGTGTAAGTGCAAATGAATCGGCTTTTCCTTGCATGTCCATAAATTCCTCGATAATTGAATAATCAATTTAGTATATTTTTCAAACTTTTGTAGTGTTCTTCATGTGTGAATCCTAATTCACTTCCATGGTCTGAACTAAATTAGGCAGCATAATCATCATCTTTGGATAAAGATGAGAATCAAACCATGTTTTCGATAATATTTCTTCATTATATGCCTGTGTATTGGACCGCAATTAATTTTTATACAAGGACCTACTAGGATGTAAATTTTAGTTATATATTCATATATATCCACCCTTTTTGTTTTTCGGTATTGAGGCAGACAGAATGAGGTGGAAGGGCCCACAATGTGGCCTCGGCTGAAAGGTGCATTTTTCTTCCAGCCCTTGCATTAGCCTTGGAACAAAGTAGAAGCCAAAGAGGACCAAGGCTAGAAGATGGAAGAGTTGACTAAGGACAGTCCACTTCAGTCAAGACCACGGGATCAAGTCAAACCCAGATCAAGTACAAGAAATATCAACGATATCTTCCTTGTATTCTCCAGCATCTTTACCTCATAACAAGTTAAGTGCATCGTAGTCAATACGCCAAGTCAAGGATTAATGTTTTGCTTATTCTAATTCTAGTAAATGTTTCATATCTTATGCTCGTTATGCTCACTTGTGCTCATTATGCTCTTCTATGCTCATTACCTCATAACATCTCCTGCAAACAGTATCGCACGCTGAACACAGCAGCATACCGGTTACTCTAGTCTTCCATCCCTGACGCCCTTCCGCGCACACTATCCTGATGCTGGCACATTCCTTCATCTTCACCCTGTAATTACCGCCGCTGTCCCAAAGCGGAAACAACCTACCAAGGACCATACTCCTTCAGCCCCTTATAGCCATGCTATGCCAGGCTATTTTTGGTCACATATTCAGCGTCGTTCTTTCGAACAAGCCTTTACCAACTTAATCAAAATGAAATCATATCCGATCTTAACTACAAAAATTATTATGTGTCTTAACTAAATTCAAACATCTCTTGGTGTAATTATTTTTACGTTAAATCACGATTCCTCTCAAGCACTTCATTCAGAACAATCACGTGTTATCTCACGTGTACCGCCGCCACGTCGTTCACTTGCATTCAACTGTCTCTCGATTAATATAAAATAAATTCTCATCAAATACCATGCAGAGCATTTGTCATAAACATGTTACATCAATATTTTGTTGTTTTCAAATAATCTTAGCAAACTTTTACGTGAATGTAGAACGACGTTCGTTTATTCTATATTTAATCGTTGTTAGAACATATTATATTGTTCGTTTGCACTTATTCCGGTAAATAGCCATCAATTACCATTTTCAAACGCCGGTACACATGTCTACTTCTGCCGCTCGCTGCGGTCGTCTACTAGTCTACTACATGCACGACCTAGACCGAAAGTCTATCACCAGCAGCAGAAGAGGTAGTGTAGAGGACAAGTGCTCCTTCAATTGGTATTAAAATAAACTGGTAAGCAATATTTTGTTCATGGTGCTCATTCAAATAGACGGAATCATGGGAGTCGACTTATCAAATATGTAGGTTTCAGACAAAACAAGTTTAAACTGTCACGCTAGCAGCAACATTGAGTAAGCTTGCTACAAGGCACGGAGAACCAAGATACTCATTCGTTAAATATTTTCGGTGTGTGTGTGCTCCTGCCAGAATAACTGGGTAAGTTCTTCAGTGTATGTTATAGTTTCATTAACAGCTTCTTTTTAAGCATTTATGGGAGGAGGGCTATAATATGTATATAAACATGTATATAAAACATTTCCAATTTGTGCACTGGTCAGTCGAGAGTACAGCACCAGGCTGAAAGTGATGTGGCCTGATTTGGTGATTATTGTAAATAGTTTAATATAGGTAGACAAAATATAAATATTTGAACGCAATCTTAGATTATTAATGCCCATCCCTAGTTTAATGCTTAAAGCTAACTAAATATATTCTGGTCACTAATATACATTTTGTAAGATGAATAATGTCATAAGCAATATAGCAGCCAAGCCTGACTGTATTTTGTGTCAGCTAGAAAATAATTTCAGATGGCATATATTCCCTATGAACTCTGCTGAATCATAATTTCACACATGTTTCATATGCAGTGTTATAATTTTACAAAATTGGAATTCCGTTTAAGAATTCAATTTCATAACAGTCAATTCTAGAATGTAGCCAGTCATTACCACTGAACTGAGCCAGTCCCTCCATTCTTTAATTCCAATCACAATTCATGCTGACTACTTAGCTAAAGTTGTGGGTACTAGACTGAGCCCAAACTTTCCATTCAATTAGAGGCAAAAGTTGTTGCCTGCGGCTTTAGTGAGTAAACTCAAAGAGACCTTGAAAAAAAAACGCCCCCCTTGTGACAAAATGAATTATTCCACACCCCTGACCCGAGGGCCCAGCCTGGCTACCCGGGGAGCACCACCAATGGGGCTTCAAAGGACCATGAGTAAAAAAAACGGTCCCTACCAAAAACGTCACAACATGCCCTGGATCTAGCTATCGCAGTCATCCCGGCAGCAGGCGTCATTCTTGGATGCCAGGTTCAAGACCAAGCCGGGCAGCCCAAACATTAGTACCCCGCGAGCATTGTCTTTCAGTCCTGGCCTCTTGAGGAAACCACCATAACTAGCTGAATTCCCCCCTGCCGATTGTTTGTCTTGCATTGTACAACAAATTTATTTTACTCATCAATTCATGAGGCAAATTAACTACCTTCTTATTCATTCCCTTCCTATTCTCTTGTTGCCAACCTTGAAAATAATGCGATACACTGACTGTGTGACCGACATGTTCTTTCATTCATTATCAAATATATACGCGAAATGGTACCATGCAATTGTAAGTACTACTCGAATGAATATAACTAGTAGCTACCATTCTATTCGCATCAAAAACTAGTCTTTTGACTTCAAAAGTAGCATGCACGCTCCTCTCGGCCGTCTCACTCAGAGGCTGCGCTGCACTCCACATACTCGGAGTACACAGGAATCTTTTTATTTCAGCAAGTGCAAGCATTCAGATAGCACACCACTACCAGCTCTAGGCTCATCCTCAGCAACATCGTAACTCAAGCCTCATCATCAACGGCTATTCAACTCTCATCGAATCAAGCCACTCGTCTACAACTTCATCGACGCACACAGAAATTCGAACCCGTAACGTCAAGCGATCAAACAACTCACTCCTACCAAACTCTAAGACCCATCGACAAAAAACTCATCACGGACGCAGTGTTCGACTGTCCAGCTCTACAAACAACTCTCTTTCACCTTGCATCATGGCCCAACTCCATCACATCAGTCGACCGTCCTAGTAAGTACGTCGACCTTCCACACGCTGATTAGTGCGCCAACCAACCGACCAACAACTCTCCGGCACCCTACACGAGCCACCGCTCGGCTGTCATTGTCTACAACACCCACACAGCTCTGGTCATTGTCGCTATTAAGAACTACTGTACGTCGGATTCATCAGATTCAGTGCGGTAACCAAGTCGTCGGGTAAATATGTATCTTTCAGTGTCGCAAAACGAATTCGACTTTCCGTTCCTCACACCATTGTTGCCTGTGTTATGAGCACCATCCATGCCATCTTGTTTATGTTTCCATTTGCTTCATTGAACTGCGCATCATGTCGGTTGATCATTATTACTGTCGGGTTATGATTTCGTGTCGTTATTGTGTTCAACCTGCGTGACATCATGCTGTTTTATTATGGTGTCTCATGTGAATAGTAACGATAGGCAGGCGACCGTTCAATTCATAGCGATCCATGTCGCCAAAGTTAATTTATTTCCGTACGACGGAAATATTCCCGTTTCTAAGTTGTACTTAGTCGAGTTCACATTCTGCGTTGATAAGTCATTTTGCTCATTGCCATCTGTGTCATTGCGTGATGCACATTACACAATTGATATACTTTTTCATTATCTGTGGTTTACGTCCATCATAATATTCCGTACAGCCGACCAACCACCATTTCCGGTTCATTTTTCGCCGTCATGTAATTACCATGTCTATACTGTACATTAATTAGACTACAGAACTACCATGTAATATCAATTGATTCCTCCTCGCATGCATCCCCTTCGCGCTCTCACAATGTTAACCGAAAGTGACCCAGCAATACCTGTCATTAAATGCCTTCTATCGATTCAAATTGTTCAACCTATGGAGTCAGAAAAATACTCAATTGATATTTTAGGTGTTGATGAGTTTAAATGTGGATATTGATTAATGACGAGTAATTTATCCCTATTTTGGTTACTCAAAAAGTTAATAAAGAATGAGCTTCTGTGAGCGATAAGAATTCAAATATACGGTGCTTTCACTTCCAAGGCACGATCTGACTCCAAGTTTTTTTTTCCACATGTGAGGTTGGGTTTATGGGCAAGCACTAATAAACAGACACAAGGACAATAAAGGTACAGGTATATCTTTTTAGTGACTATAATTCCCCAAAACTTATCTTGTTTTGGCTATCCGAGGATAATATAGGAGGGGAAAGGAAGATTTGATAGGAAATGCAGCAATTATCTTGTTGGCGTCAATAGGTCCAATAAGAAATTATCTTGGGGGAAATTTCTGTCCAGGTTCCTAGGTTGGGCCAGAATTAGTTCAATCTTGCCTGAAGACGGGTGTCCTCATGGCCTCAGTAGCAGGGGGTGAAAGGCTGCACACAGAACATAGTGGGCTAACACTGTGTGGCAGGGAAGATAATCACATACCATTCTGCCTGCCTCATACAGGCAGACAGATTGGGTGCATGTACTAAACAATTAATTGTCCAAGGAAAAATATCATAACACTAAGGTGTAGCTACCAGGAACAAAAATAATGGAACTCTTAAGTCTCTTTGATAAGACCTTTATGTTCACCCACTAAAGCCGCAGGCAACAATATGTGCCTTTAATTGAATTGAAAGTTTGGGCTCAATCTGGTACCCACAAGTCTAGTTAAGTAGTCAGCATAAATTGTTATTGAAGTTAAAGAATGGAGGAACTGGCTCCGTCAAGTGGTAATGACTCACTATATTTTAGAATTAGCGGTTATGAAT
>SDVV010000390.1:0-32569 GCA_016164225.1 Gammarus roeselii | reverse complement strand
TCTTTGTGTGTTGTGATGGCAGCATGAGATGAAGGCGCCATTGGACGGAAGGGCAAGCCTTCCTTGTGTGTTTTGATGACAGCATGATATGAAGGTGCCATTGAACAGATAGTAATGCCTTCCTTGTGTTTTGTGATAACAGCATGAAATGAAGGCGCCAGTGGACGATTGGGCAAGCCTTTCTTGTGTGTTGTGATGGCAGCCTGTAATGAATTTGCAATTGGGCGGATGGGCAAGCCTTCCTTGCGTGTTGTGATGACAACATGAAACGAAGGTGCCATTGGACGGATTGGCATGCCTCCCTTGTGTGTTGCGATGACAGCAAGAGATGAACGTGTCAATGGACGGATGGGCAAGCCTTCCTTGTGCTCCTTGTGTGTTGTGATGGCAGCATGAAATGAAAGCGCCATTGGACGGATGGGCAATCCTTCCTTGCGTGTCGTGATGAGAGCATGAAATGAAGGTGCTATTGGACGGATAGGCATGCCTTCCTTGTGTGTTGCGATGACAGCATGAAATGAAGGTGCTTTTGGATGGATGGGCAAGCCTTCATTCTCCTTGTGTTCCTTTTGTGTTGTGATGACAGCATGAAATGAAGGTGCTATTGGACGGATTGGCATGCCTTCCTTGTGTTGTGATGACAGCTTGAAATGAAGGTGCCATTGGACGGATGAGCAAGTCATCCTTTTGTGTTGTGTGATATCATGAAATGAAGGTGCCATTGGAAGGAAGGGCAAACCTTCCTTGTGTGTTGTGATGACAGCACAAAATGAAGGTGTCATTGGTCGGATAGGCAAGCCTCCCTTGTGTGTTGCGATGACAGAATGAAATGAAAGTGCCATTGAACAGATGGGCAAGCCTTCCTTGTTTTCATTGTGTGTTGTGATGACAGCTTAAACTGAAGGTGTCATTGAACGAATGGGCAAGCCTTCCTTGTGTATTGTGATGACAGCCAGAAATGAATGTGCCATTGGGCGGATGGGCGAGCCTTCCTTGTGTACTGTGATGACAGCATGAAATGAAGGTGAGATTGGACGGATGGGCAAACCTTCCTTGTGTGTTGTGATGACAGCATGAAATGGAGGTGCCATTGGATGGATAGGCAAGGCTTCCTTGTGTGATGCGATCATAACATGAAATGACGGTGTCATTGGACGGTTAGGCAAGCCTTCTTGGTGTTCCTTGTGTGTTGTGATGAGAGCATGAAATGAAGGTGCCATTGGACGGATGGGCACTCCTTCCTTGCGTGTCGTGAAGAGAGCATGAAATGGAGGTGCTATTGGACGGATAGGCATGCCTTCCTTGTGTGTTGCGATGACAGCATGAAATGAAGGTGTTATAGGACAGATTGGCAAGCCTCCCTTGTGTGTTGTGATGGCAGCATGAAATGAAGGTGCCGTTGGACGAATGAGCAAGCCTTCCTTGTCTGTTGTGATGACAGCATGAAATGAAAGTGCCATTGGGCGGATGGGCAAGCCTTCCTTGCGTGTTGTGATGACAACATGAAACGAAGGTGCCATTGGACGGATTGGCATGCCTCCCTTGTGTGTTGCGATGACAGCATGAGATGAAGGTGTCAATGGACGGATGGACAAGCCTTCCTTGTGCTCCTTGTGTGTTGTGATGACAGCATGAAATAAAGGTGCCATTGGACGGATAGACAAGCCTTCCATGCGTGTTGTGATCACAACCTGAAATGAAGGTGTTATAGGACAGATTGGCAAGCCTCCCTTGTGTGTTGTGATGGCAGCTTGAAATGAAGGTGCCATTGGACGAATGAGCAAGCCTTCCTTGTCTGTTGTGATGACAGCATGAAATGAAAGTGCCATTGGACGGATGGGCAAGCCTTCCTTGCGTGTTGTGATCACAGCATGAAATGAAGGTGCAATTGGACGGATAGGCATGCCTTCCTTGTGTGTTGTGATGACAACATGAAATGTAGGTGTTATTATATGAATCTGAAGTCCTTCCGTGTGTGTTGTGATGGCAGCATGAAATGAAGGCGCAATTGGAAGGATGGGCAAGCCTTCCTTGAGTGTTGCAATGACAGCATGAATCGATGGTGTCATTGGACGGATGGGCAAGCCTTCCTTGTGTTCCTTGTGTGTTGTGATGACAACATGAAATGAAGGTGTCATTAAATGAATCTGCAAGCCTTCTTTGTGTGTTGTGATGGCAGCATGAGATGAAGGCGCCATTGGACGGTAGGGCAAGCCTTCCTTGTGTGTCGTGATGACAGCATGAAATGACGGTGCCCTTAGACAAATAGGCAAGCCTTCCTTATGCGTTGTGAAGACAGCATGAAATGAAGGTGCCATTGGATTGATGGGCAAGCCTTCCATGTGTGTTTTGATCACAGCATGGAATGAAGGTGCCATTGGATGAATAGGAATGCCTTCCTTGTGTGTTATGGTGACAGCATGAAATGAAGGTGTCATTAAATGGATCTACAAGCCTTCTTTGTGTGTTGTGATGGCAGCATGAGATGAAGGCGCCATTGGACGGAAGGGCAAGCCTTCCTTGTGTGTTTTGATGACAGCATGATATGAAGGTGCCATTGAACAGATAGTAATGCCTTCCTTGTGTTTTGTGATAACAGCATGAAATGAAGGCGCCAGTGGACGATTGGGCAAGCCTTTCTTGTGTGTTGTGATGGCAGCCTGTAATGAATTTGCAATTGGGCGGATGGGCAAGCCTTCCTTGCGTGTTGTGATGACAACATGAAACGAAGGTGCCATTGGACGGATTGGCATGCCTCCCTTGTGTGTTGCGATGACAGCAAGAGATGAACGTGTCAATGGACGGATGGGCAAGCCTTCCTTGTGCTCCTTGTGTGTTGTGATGGCAGCATGAAATGAAAGCGCCATTGGACGGATGGGCAAGCCTTCATTGTGTGTCGTGATGACAGCATGAAATGACGGTGCTCTTAGACAAATAGGCAAGCCTTCCTTGTGCGTTGTGAAGACAGCATGAAATGAAGGTGCCATTGGATTGATGGTCAGCCTTCCTTGTGCGTTGTGATAACAGCAAGAAATGAAGATGGCATTGGACGGATGGGCAAGTCATCCATGTGTGTAGTGATGCTCGCATGAAATGAAGGCATTATTGGACGGATGGGCAGCCATCCTTGTGTGTTGTGATAACAGCATGAAATGAAGGTGCCAAGGGACGGATGGGTAAGCCTTCTTTGTGTGTTGTGATGCCAGCATGAAATGAAGGTGCCATTGGACGGATGGGCAAGCCTTCCTTGTGTGATGTAATCATAGCATGAAATGAAGGTCCCGTTGGAGGAAGAATCAAGCCTTCCTTGTGTGTAGTAATGACAGTATGAAATGAAGTTGCCATGGACGGATGGGCAAGCCTTCCACGTTTTCCTTGTGTGTTGTGATGGCAGCATGAAATAAAGGTTCCATTGGACGGATGGGCCAGCCTTCCTTGCGTGTTGTGATAGCAGCATGAAATGAAGGTGCCATTGGACGGATAGGCAAGCCTTCCTTGTGTATTGTGATGACAGCACAAAATGAAGGTGTCATTGGTCGGATGGGCAAGCCTCCCGTGTGTGTTGCGATGACAGCATGAAATGAAAGTGCCATTGAACAGATGGGCAAGCCTTCCTTGTTTTCATTGTGCGTTGTGATGACAGCTTGAACTGAAGGTGTCATTGAACGAATGGGCAAGCCTTCCTTGTGTATTGTGATGACAGCCAGAAATGAATGTGCCTTTGGGCGGATGGACAAGTCTTCCTTGTGTATTGTGATGACAGCATGAAATGAAGGTGAGATTGGACGGATGGGCAAACCTTCCTTGTGTGTTGTGATGACAGCACAAAATGAAGGTGTCATTGGTCGGATGGGCAAGCCTCCCTTGTGTGTTGCGATGACAGCATGAGATGAAAGTGCCATTGAACAGATGGGCATGCCTTCCTTGTTTTCATTGTGTGTTGTGATGAAAGCTTGAACTGAAGGTGTCATTGAACGAATGGGCAAGCCTTCCTTGTGTATTGAGATGACAGCCAGAAATGAATGTGCCATTGGGCGGATGGGCAAGCCTTCCTTGTGTATTGTGATGACAGCATGAAATGAAGGTGAGATTGGACGGATGGGCAAACCTTCCTTGTGTGTTGTGATCACAGCATGAAATGAAGGTGTTATAGGACAGATTGGCAAGCCTCCCTTGTGTGTTGTGATGGCAGCATGAAATGGAGGTGCCATTGGACGAATGGGCAAGCCTTCCTTGTCTGTTGTGATGACAGCATGAAATGAAAGTGCCATTGGACGGATGGGCAAGCCTTCCTTGCGTGTTGTGATCACAGCATGAAATGAAGGTGCTATAGGACGGATAGGCATGCCTTCCTTGTGTGTTGTGATGACAGCATGAAATGGAGGTGTTATTATGTGAATCTGAAATCCTTCCGTGTGTGTTGTGATGGCAGCATGTAATGAAGGCGTAATTGGAAGGATTGGCAAGCCTTCCTTGAGTGTTGCAATGACAGCATGAAATGAAGGTGTCATTGGACGGATGGGCAAGCCTTCCTTGTGTTCCTTGTGTGTTGTGATGACAGCATGAAATGAAAGTGCCATTGGACGGATGGGCAAGCCTTCCTTGTCCTTGTGTTGTATTTGTGTTGTGATGACAGCATGGAATTAAGGTGCCATTGGACGGATTGGCAAGCCTTCCTTGTGTGTTGTGATGACAGCATGAAATGAATGTGCCCATGGATGAATGAGCAAGCCTTCCATGCGTGTTTTGATCACAGCATGAAATGAAGGTGCCATTGGATGGAAAGGAATGCCTTCCTTGTGTGTTATGATGACAGCATGAAATGAAGGTGTCATCAAATGTATCTGCAGGCCTTCCTTGTGTGTGGTGATGGCAGCATGAAATGAAGGCGCCATTGGACGGACGGGTAAGCCTTCCTTTTGTGTCGTGATGACAGCATGATATGAAGGTGCCATTGAACAGATAGGAATGCCTTCCTTGTGTGTAGTGATAACAGCATGAAATGAAGGTGCCAGTGGACGATTGGGCAAGCCTTTCTTGTGTGTTGTGATGGCAGCCTGTAATGAATTTGCCATTGGGCGGATGGGCAAAACTTCCTTGCGTGTTGTGATGACAACATGAAACGAAGGTGCCATTGGAGGAATAGGCATGCCTTCCTTGTGTGTTATGATGACAGCATGAAATGAAGGTGTCATTAAATGTATCTGCAGGCCTTCCTTGTGTGTGTTGATGGCAGCATGGAATGAAGGCGCCATTTGACGGACGGGCAAGCCTTCCTTTTGTGTGGTGATGACAACATGTAATGAAGGTGCCATTGAACGGATTGGCAAGCCTTGCTTGTGTGTTGTGATTACAGCATGAAATGACGGTGCCCCTAGACGGATAGGCAAGCTTTCCTTGTGTGTTGTGATGACAGCATGATATGAAGGTGCCATTGAACAGATAGGAATGCCTTCCTTGTGTGTTGTGATAACAGCATGAAATGAAGGTGCAAGTGGACGATAGGGCAAGCCTTTCATGTGTGTTGTGATGGCAGCCTGTAATGAATTTGCTATTGGGCGGATGGGCAAGCCTTCCTTGCGTGTTGTGATGACAACATGAAACGAAGGTGCCATTAGACGGATTGGCATGCCTCCCTTGTGTGTTGCGATGACAGCATGAGATGAAGGTGTCAATGGACGGATGGACAAGCCTTCCTTGTGCTCCTTGTGTGTTGTGATGACAGCATGAAATAAAGGTGCCATTGGACAGATAGGCAAGCCTTCCATGCGTGTTGTGATCACAGCATGAAACGAAGGTGCCATTGGACGGATAGGCATGCCTTACTTGTGTGTTGTGATGGTAGCATGAAATGAAGGCGCAATTGGACGGATGGGCTAGCCTTTCTTGTGTGTTGCGATGACAGCATAAAATGAAGGTGTCATTGGACGGATGGGAAAGCCTTCCTTGTCCTTGTGTTCTATTTGTGTTGTGATGACAGCATGAAATGAAGGTGCCATTAGACGGATGGACAAGCCTTCCTTGTGTGTTGTGATGGCAGCATGAAATGAATGTGCCCATGGACGAATGAGCAAGCCTTCCTTGTGTGTTGTGAAGACAGCATGAAATGAAGGTGCCATTGGACGTATGGGCAAGCTCTCCTTGCGTGTTTTGATCACAGCATGAAATGAAGATGTCATTGGACGGATAGGAATGCCTTCCTTGTGTGTTATGATGACAGCATGAAATGAAGGTGTCATTAAATGGATCTGCAAGCCTTCCTTGTGTGATGTGATGGCAGCATGATATGAGGCGCCATTGGACGGATGGGCAAGCCTTCCTTGTGTGTTGTGATGACAGCATGAATGGAAGGTGCCATTGGACGGATGGGCGGCCTTCCTTGTGTGTTGTGAAGACAGCATGAAATGAAGGTTCCATTGCACGAATGGGCAAGCCTTCCTTGCGTGTTTTGATCACAGCATGAAATGAAGATGTCATTGGACGGATAGGAATGCCTTCCTTGTGTGTTATGATGACAGCATGAAATGAAGGTGTCATTAAATGGATCTGCAAGCCTTTCTTGTGTGTTTTGATGGCAGCCTGAAATGCTAGTGCCATTGGACGGATTGGCAGGCCTTCCTTGCGTGTTGTGATAGCAGCATGATATGAAGGTGCCATTGTACGGATAGGCAAGCCTCGTTGTGTGTTATGATGACAGCACAAAGTGAAGGTGTCATTGGTCGGATGGGCAAGCCTCCCTTGTGTGTTGCGATGACTGCATGAAATGAAGCTGCCATTAAACGGATGGGCAAGCCTTCCTTGTGTGTTGTGATGACAGCATGAAATGAAGGTAATATTGAACGGATTGGCAAGCCTTCCTTGGGTTCCTTGCGTGTTGTGATGACAGCTTGAACTGAACGTGTCATTGAACGAATGGGCAAGCCTTCCTTGTGTATTGTGATGGCAGCCAGATATGGAGGTGCCATTGAGCGGATGGGCAAGCCTTCCTTGTGTGTTGTGATGACAGCATGAAATGAAGGGGAGATTGGACGGATGGGCACACCTTCCTTGTGTGTTGTGATGACAGCATGAAATGAAGGTGCCATTGGATGGATTGGCAATCCTTCTTTGCGTGTTGTGATGACAGCATAAAATGAAGGTGCCATTGGACGGATTGG
Organism: Gammarus roeselii; assembly: GCA_016164225.1. Classification (NCBI taxonomy): domain Eukaryota; kingdom Metazoa; phylum Arthropoda; class Malacostraca; order Amphipoda; family Gammaridae; genus Gammarus; species Gammarus roeselii. The sequence continues at coordinate 25,412 of SDVV010000390.1, read as the reverse complement.
CAGGCCTTCCTTGCGTGTTGCGATGAGAGCATGAAATGAAGGTGCCATTGAACGGATGTGCAAGAATTCCTTGTCCTTGTGTTCTATTTGTGTTGTGATGACAGCATGAAATGAAGGTGCCATTGGACGGACGGGCAAGCATTCCTTGCGTGTTTTGATCACAGCATAAAATGAAGGTGCCATTGGACGGATAGGAATGCCTTCTTTGTCTGATATGATGACAGCATGAAATCGAGGTGTCATTAAATGGATCTGCAAGCCTTTCTTGTGTGTTTTGATGGCAGCCTGAAATGAATATGCCATTGGACGGATTGGCAGGCCTTCCTTGCGTGTTGTGATAGCAGCATGAAATGAAGGTGCCATTGTACGGGTAGGCAAGCCTTCTTTGTGTGTTATGATGACAGCACAAAGTGAAGGTGTCATTTGTCGGATGGGCAAGCCTCTCTTGTGTGTTGCGATGACTGCATGAAATAAAGCTACCATTAAACGGATGGGCAAGCCTTCCTTGTGTGTTGTGATGACAGCATTAAATGAAGGTGATATTGAACGGATTGGCAAGCCTTCCTTGTGTTCCTTGCGTGTTGTGATGACAGCTTGAACTGAACGTGTCATTGAACGAATGGGCAAGCCTGCCTTGTGTATTGTGATGGCAGCCAGATATGAAGGTGCCATTGGGCGGATGGGCAAGCCTTCCTTGTGTGTTGTGATGACAACATGAAATGAAGGTGAGATTGGACGGATGGGCAAACCTTCCTTGTGTGTTGTGATGACAGCATGAAATGAAGGTGCCATTGGATGGATTGGCTATCCTTCCTTGCGTGTTGTGATGACAGCATAAAATGAAGGTGCCATTGGACGGATTGGCAGGCCTTCCTTGCGTGTTGTGATAGCAGCATGAAATGAAGGTGCCATTGTACGGACAGGCAAGCCTTCCTTGTGTGTTATGATGACAGCACAAAGTGAAGGTGTCATTGGTCGGATGGGCAAGCCTCCCTTGTGTGTTGCGATGACTGCATGAAATGATGCTGCCATTAAACAGATGGGCAAGCCTTCCTAGTGTGTTGTCATGACAGCATGAAATGAAGGTGATAGTGAACGGTTTGGCAAGCCTTCCTTGTGTTCCTTGCGTGTTGTGATGACAGCTTGAACTGAACGAGTCATTGAACGAATGGGCAAGCCTTCCGTGTGTATTGTGATGGCAGCCAGATATGAAGGTGCCATTGGGCGGATGGGCAAGCCTTCCTTGTGTGTTGTGATGACAGCATGAAATGAAAGTGAGATTGGACGGATGGGCAAACCTTCCTTGTGTGTTGTGATGACAGCATGAAATGAAGGTGCCATTGGATGGATTGGCAAGCCTTCCTTGTGTATTGTGATGACAGCTTGAAATGTAGGTGTCATTGGACGGATGAGCAAGCTTCTCTTGTGTGTTGTGATGATATCATGAAATGAAGATGCCATTGGACGGATGGGCAAGCCTTCCTTCGTGTCGTGATGAGAGCATAAAATGAAGGTGCTATTGCACGGATAGGCACGCCTTCCTTGTGTGCTGCGATGAGAGCATGAAATGAAGGTGCCATTGGACGGATGTGCAAGCATTCCTTGTTCTTGTGTTCTATTTGTGTTTTGATGACAACATGAAATGAAGGTGCCATTGGACGGATGGGCAAGCCTTCCTTGCGTGTTTTGATCACAGCATAAAATGAAGGTGCCATTGGACGGATTGGAATGGCTTCTTTGTGTGATATGATGACAGCATGAAATATAGGTGTCATTAAATGGATCTGCAAGCCTTCCTTGTGTGTTGTTATGGCAGCAGGAAATGAAGGCACCATTGGACGGATGGGCAAGCCTTCCTTGTGTGTTGTGATGACAGCTTGAAATGAAGGTACCATTGAGCGGATTGGCAAGCCTTGTTTGTGTGTTGTGATGACAGCATGAAATGACGGTGCCCTAGACGGATAGGCTAGCCTTTCTTGTGTGTTGTGATGGCAGTCTGAAATGAATGTGCCATTGGGCGGATGGGCAGCCTTCCATGTGTGTTGTGATAACAGCATGAAATGAAGGTAACATTGGACGGATGGGCAAGCCTGCTTTGTGTGTTGTGATGACATCATGAAATGAAGGTGCCATTGGACAGATGGGCAATCCTTCCTTGTGGGTTGTGATAACAGCATGAAATTAATGTGCGAGTGGACGGATGGGCAAACCTTCCTTGTGTGTTGTGATGACAGCATGAAATGAAGGTGCCATGAGACGGATGGGCAAGCCTTCCTTGTCCTTGCGTTCCTTTTTGTGTTGTGATGACAGCATGAAATGAAGGTGCCATTGGAGGGATTGGCAAGCCTTCCTTGTGTGTTGTGATGGCAGCAAGAAATGAAGGTGCCATTGGACGGATTGGAAAGCCTTCCTTGCATGCTGTGAACACAGCATGAAAAGAATGCGCCATTGGACGGATAAGCATGCCTTCCTTGTGTGTTATGATGATAGCATGAAATGAAGGTGTCATTAAATGGATCTGCAAGCCTTCCTTGTGTGTTTTGATGGCAGCATGAAATGAAAGCGCCATTGGACGGATGGGCAAGCCTTCCTTGTGTGTCGTGATGACAGCATAAAATGACGGTGCCCTCAGACAAATAGGCAAGCCTTCCTTCTGCGTTGTGAAGACAGCATGAAATGAAGGTGCCATTGGATTGATGGGCAGCCTTCCTTGTGTGTTGTGATAACAGCAAGAAATGAAGATGCCATTGGACGGATGGGCAAGTCATCCATGTGTGTTGTGATGCTCGTATGAAATGAAGGCGTTATTGGACGGATGGGCAGCCTTCCTTGTGTGTTGTGATAACAGCATGAAATGAAGGTGCCAAGGGACGGATGGGTAAGCCTTCTATGTGTGTTGTGATGCCAGCATGAAATGAACGTGCCATTGGACGGATGGGCAAGCCTTCCTTGTGTGATGTAATCATAGCATGAAATGAAGGTGCCGTTGGATGGAGAATCAAGCCTTCCTTGTGTGTAGTAATGACAGTATGAAATGAAGGTGCCATGAACGGATGGGCAAGCCTTCCACGTACTCCTTGTGTGTTGTGATGGCAGCATGGAATGAAGGTGCCATTGGACGGATGGATAAGCCTTCCTTGCGTGTTGTGATAGCAGCATAAAATGAAGGTGTCATTGGACGGATAGGCAAGCCTTCCTTGTGTATTGTGATGACAGCCAGAAATGAATGTGCCATTGGGCGGATGGGCAAGCCTTCCTTGTGTATTGTGATGACAGCATGAAATGAAGGTGAGATTGGACGGATGGGCAAACCTTCCTTGTGTGTTGTGATGACAGCATGAAATGGAGGTGCCATTGGATGGATGGGCAAGCCTTCCTTGTGTGATGTGATCATAACATGAAATGACGGTGCCATTGGACGGTTAGGCAAGCATTCTTGGTGTTCCTTGAGTGTTGCGATGACAGCATGAAATGAAGGTGCCATTGGACGGATGGGCAATCCTTCCATGCGTGTCGTGATGAGAGCATGAAATGAAGGTGCTATTGGACGGATAGGCATGCCTTCCTTGTGTGTTGCGATGACAGCATGAAATGAAGGTGCCATTGGACGGATGGGCAAGCCTTCCTAGCGTGTTGTGATCACGTCATGAAATAAAGGTGTTATAGGACAGATTGGCAAGCCCCCCTTGTGTGTTGTGATGGCAGCATGAAATGAAGGTGCCATTGGACGAATGAGCAAGCCTTCCTTGTCTGTTGTGATGACAGCAGGAAATGAAAGTGCCATTGGAGGGATGGGCAAGCCTTCCTTGTCCTTGTGTTGTATTTGTGTTGTGATGACAGCATGGAATTAAGGTGCCATTGGACGGATTGGCAAGCCTTCCTTGTGTAATGTGATGACAGCATGAAATGAATGTGCCCATGGACGAATGAGCAAGCCTTCCTTGTGTTTTGTGTTGACAGCATGAAATGAAGGTGCCATTGGACGGATGAGCAAGCCTTTCATGCGTGTTTTGATCACAGCATGAAATGAAGGTGCCATTGGATGGTTAGGGATGCCTTCCTTGTTTTTTATGATGAGAGCATGAAATGAAGGTGTCATTAAATGGATCTGCAAGCTTTCTTTGTGTGTTGTGATGTCAGCATGAGATGAAGGCGCCATTGGACGGAAGGGCAAGCCTTCCTTGTGTGTTGTGATGACAGCATGATATGAAGGTGCCATTGAACAGATAGGAATGCCTTCCTTGTGTGTTGTGATAACAGCATGAAATGAAGATGCCAGTGGACGATTGGGCAAGCCTTTCTTGTGTGTTGTGATGGCAGCACAAAATGAAGGTGTCATTGGTCGGATGGACAAGCCTCCCTTGTGTGTTGCGTAGAGCATGAAATGAAAGTGCCATTGAACAGATGAACAAGCCTTCCTTGTTTTCATTGTGTGTTGTGATGACAGCTTGAACTGAAGGTGTCATTGCACGAATGGGCAAGCCTTCCTTGTGTGTCGTGATGACAGCATGAAATGACGGTGCCCTTAGACAAATAGGCAAGCCTTCCTTGTGCGTTGTGAAGACAGCATGAAATGAAGGTGCCATTGGATTGATGGGCAGCCTTCCTTGTGTGTTGTGATAACAGCAAGAAATGAAGATGTCATTGGACGGATGGGCAAGTCATCCATGTGTGTTGTGATGCTCGCATGAAATGAAGGCGTTATTGGACGGATGGGCAGCCTTCCTTGTGTGTTGTGATAACAGCATGAAATGAAGGTGCCAAGGGACGGATGGGTAAGTCTTCTTTGTGTGTTGTGATGCCAGCATGAAATGAAGGTGCCATTGGACGGATGAGCAAGCCTTCCTCGAGTGATGTAATCATAGCATGAAATGAAGGTGCCGTTGGACGGAGAATCAAGCCTTCCTTGTGTGTAGTAATGACAGTATGAAATGAAGGTGCCATGGACGGATGGGCAAGCCTTCCACGTGTTCCTTGTGTGTTGTGATGGAAGCGTGAAATGAAGGGGCCATTGGACGGATGGGCAAGCCTTCCTTGCGTGTTGTGATAGCAGCATGAAATGAAGGTGCCATTGGACAGATAGGCAAGCCTTCCTTGTGTGTTGTGATGACAGCACAAAATGAAGGTGTCATTGGTCGGATGGGCAAGCCTCCCTTGTGTGTTGCGATGACAGCATGAAATGAAAGTGCCATTGAACAGATGGACAAGCCTTCCTTGTTTTCATTGTGTGTTGTGATGACAGCTTGAACTGAAGGTGTCATTGAACGAATGGGCAAGCCTTCCTTGTGTATTGTGATGACAGCCAGAAATGAATGTACCATTGGGCGGATAGGCAAGCCTTCCATGTGCATTGTGATGACAGCATGAAATGAAGGTGAGATTGGACGGATGGGCAAGCCTTCCTTGTGTGATGTGATCATAACATGAAATGACGGTGCCATTGGACGGTTAGGCAAGCCTTCTTGGTGTTCCCTGTGTGTTGAGATGACAGCATGAAATGAAGGTGCCATTGGACGGATGGGCAATCCTTCCTTGCGTGTCGTGATGAGAGCATAAAATGAAGGTGCTATTGGACGGATAGGCATGCCTTCCTTGTGTGTTGCGATGTCAGCATGAAATGAAGGTGCCATTGGACGGATGGGCAAGCCTTCCTTGCGTGTTGTGATCACAGCATGAAATGAAGGTGTTATAGGACAGATTGGCAAGCCTCCCTTGTGTGTTGTGATGGCAGCATGAAATGAAGGTGCCATTGGACGAATGAGCAAGCCTTCCTTGTCTGTTGTGATGACAGCATGAAATGAAAGTGCCATTGGACGGATGGGCAAGCCTTCCTTGCGTGTTGTGATCACAGCATGAAATGAAGGTGCTATTGGACGGATAGGCATGCCTTCCTTGTGTGTTGTGATGACAGCATGAAATGGAGGTGTTATTATATGAATCTGAAATCCTTCCGTGTGTGTTGTGATGGCAGCATGAAATGAAGGCGCAATTGGAAGGATGGGCAAGCCTTCCTTGAGTGTTGCAATGACAGCATGGAATGAAGGTGCCATTGAACGGATGGGCAAGCCTTCCTTGTGTGTGCTGATGACAGCTTAAAATGGAGGTGTCATTGAACGAATGGGCAAGCCTTCCTTGTGTATTGTGATGGCAGCCGGAAATTAAGGTGCCATTGGGCGGATGGGCAAGCCTTCCTTGTGTGTTGTGATGACAGCATGAAATGAAGGTGAGATTGGACGGATGGGCAAACCTTCCTTGTGTGCTGTGACGACAGCATGGAATGAAGGTGCCATTGGATGGATTGGCAAGCCTTCCTTGCGTGTTGTGATGACAGCACAAAATGAAGGTGCCATTGGACGGATTGGCAGGCCTGCCTTGTGTGTTGTGATGACAGCATGAATTGAAGGTGCTATTGGATGGATGGGCAAGCCTTCCTTCTCCTTGTGTTCCTTTTGTGTTGTGATGACAGCATGAAATGAAGGTGCTATTGGACGGATTGGCATGCCTTCCTTGTGTGTTGTGATGACAGCTTGAAATGAAGGTGCCATTGGACGGATGAGCAAGTCATCCTTGTGTGTTGTGATGATATCATGAAATGAAGGTGCCATTGGACGGACGGGCAAGCCTTCCTTGCGTGTCGTGATGAGAGCATGAAATGAAGGTGCTATTGGACGGATAGGCATGCCTTCCTTGTGTGTTGCGATGACAGCATGAATTGAAGGTGCCATTAGACGGATAGGCAAGCCTTCCTTGTCCTTGTGTTCTATTTGTGTTGTGATGACAGCATGAAATGGAGTTGCCATTGGACGGATAGGCAAGCCTTCCTTGTGTGATGTGATGGCAGCGTGAAATGAAGGTGCCATTGGACGAATGAGCAAGCCTTCCTTGTGTGTTGTGATAACAGCATGAAATGAAGGTGCCATTGGACGGATAGGCAAGCCTTCCATGCGGTTTGTGATCACAGCATGAAACGAAGGTGCCTTTGGACGGATAGGCATGCCTTCCTTGTGAGTTGTGATGACAGCATGAAATGAAGGAGTCATTGAATGGATCTGCAATCCTTCCTTGTGTGTTGTGATGGTAGCATGAAATGAAGGCGCAATTGGACGGATGGGCCAGCCTTCCTTGTGTGTTGCTATGACAGCATAAAATGAAGATGTCATTGGACGGATGGGCAAGCCTTCCTTGTGTTCCTTGTGTGTTGTGATGACAGCATGAGATGAAAGTGCCATTGGACGGATGGGCAAGCCTTCCTTGTCCTTGTGATCTATTTGTGTTGTGATGACAGCATGAAATGAAGGTGCCATTGGACGGATGGCCAAGCCTTCCTTGTGTGTTTTGATGGCAGCATGAAATGAATGTGCCCATGGACGAATGAGCAAGCCTTCCTTGTGTGTTGTGAAGACAGCATGAAATGAAGGTGCCATTGGACGTATGGGCAAGCCTTCCTTGTGTATTGTGATGACAGCTTGAAATGAAGTTGCCATTGGACGGATGAGCAAGCCTCTCTTGTGTGTTGTGATGATATCATGAAATGAAGGTGACATTGGACGGATGGGCAAGCCTTCCTTCGTGTCGTGATGAGAGCATGAAATGAAGGTGCTATTGGACAGATAGGCACGCCTTGCTTGTGTGTTGCGATGAGAGCATGAAATGAAGGTGCCATTGGACGGATGTGCAAGCATTCCTTGTCCTTGTGTTCTATTTGTGTTGTGATGACAGCATGAAATGAAGGTGCCATTGGACGGATGTGCAAGCCTTCCTTGCTTGTTTTGATCACAGCATAAAATGAAGGTGCCATTGGACGGATAGGAATGCCTTCTTTGTGTGATATGATGACAGCATGAAATGGAGGTGTCATTAAATGGATCTGAAAGCCTTCCTTGTGTGTTGTTATGGCAGCATGAAATGAAGGCACCATTGGACGGATGGGCAAGCCTGCTTTGTGTGTTGTGATGACAGCATGAAATGACGGTGCCCTAGTCGGATAGGCTAGCCTTTCTTGTGTGTTGTGATGGCAGTCTGAAATGAATGTGTCATTGGGCGGATGGGCAGCCTTCCTTGTGTGTTGTGATAATAGCATGAAATGAAGGTGACATTGGACGGATGGGCAAGCCATGCTTTGTGTGTTGTGATGACAGCATGAAATGAAGGTGCCATTGGACGGATGGGCAAGCCTTCCTTGTGGGTTGTGATAACAGCATGAAATTAGGGTGCGAGTGGACGGATGGGCAAACCTTCCTTGTGTGTTGTGATGACAGCATGAAATGAAGGTGCCATTGGACGGATGGGCATGCCATCATTGTCCTTGCGTTCCTTTTTGTGTTGTGATGACAGCATGAAATGAAGGTGCCATTGGACGGATTGGCAAGCCTTCCTTGTGTGTTGTGATGGCAGATGAAATGAAGGTGCCATTGGACGGATGAGCAAGCCTCCCTTGTGTGTTGTGATGACAGCATGAAATGAAGGTGCCATTGGACGGATGGGCAAGCCTTCCTTGTGTGTTGTGATGACAGCACAAAATGAAGGTGTCATTGGTCGGATGGGCAAGCCTTCCTTGCGTGTTGTGATAGCAGTATGAAATGAAGGTGCCATTGGACGGATAGGCAAGCCGTCCTTGTGTGTTGTGATGACAGCACAAAATGAAGGTGTCATTGGTCGGATGGGCAAGCCTCCCTTGTGTGTTGCGATGACAGCATGAAATGAAAGTGCCATTGAACAGATGGTCAAGCCTTCCTTGTGTTCAATGTGTGTTGTGATGACAGCTTGAACTGAAGGTGTCATTGCACGAATGGGCAAGCCTTCCTTGTGTATGGTAATGACAGCGTGAAATGAAGGTGAGATTGGACGGATGGGCAGCCTTCCTTGTGTGTTGTGATAATAGCATGAAATGAAGGTGACATTGGACGGATGGGCAAGCCATGCTTTGTGTGTTGTGATGAGAGCATGAAATGAAGGTGCCATTGGACGGATGGGCAATCCTTTCCTGCGTGTCGTGATGAGAGCATGAAATGAATGTGCTATTGGACGGATAGGCATGCCTTCCTTGTGTGTTGCGATGCCAGCATGAATTGAAGGTGCCATTGGACGGATGGGCAAGCCTTCCTTGTCCTTGTGTTCTATTTGTGTTGTGATGACAGCATGAAATGAAGGTGTTATAGGACGGATTGGCAAGCCTCCCTTGTGTGCTGTGATGGCAGCATGAAATGAAGGTGCCAATGGACGAATGAGCAAGCCTTCCTTGTCTGTTGTGATGACAACATGGAATGAAGGTGCCATTGGACGGATGGGCAAGCCTTCTTTGCGTGTTTTGATCACAGCATGAAATGAAGGTGCTATTGGACGGATAGGCATGCCTTCCTTGTGTGTTGTGATGACAGCATGAAATGAATGTGTTATTAAATGGATCTGAAATCCTTCCTTGTGTGTTGTGATGGCAGCATGAAATGAAGGCGCAATTGGAAGGATGGGCAAGCCTTCCTTGTCCTTGTGTTGTATTTGAGTTGTGATGACAGCATGGAATTAAGGTGCCATTGGACGGATTGGCAAGCCTTCCTTGTGTGTTCTGATGGTATTATGAAATGAAGGTGCCCATGGACGAATGAGCAAGCCTTCTTTGTGTTTTGTGTTGACAGCATGAAATCAAGGTGCGAGTGGACGGATGGGCAAACCTTCCTTGTGTGTTGTGATGACAGCATGAATTGAAGGTGCCATTGGACGGATGGGCGGCCTTCCTTGTGTGTTGTGATGACAGCATGAAATGACGATGCCCTTAGACGGATAGGCAAGCCTTTCTTGTGTGTTTTGATGGCAGCCTGAAATGAATGTGCCATTAGGCGGATGGGCAAGCCTTCCTTGTGTGTTGTAATGACATCATGAAATGAAGGCGCCATTTGACAGATTGGCAAGCCTTCTTTGTGTGCTGTGATGACAGCATAAAATGAAGGTGCCATTGAACGGATGGGCAAGCCTTCCTTGTGGGTTGTGATGACAGCATGAAATGAAGGTGCCAGTGGACGGATGGGCAAACCTTCCTTGTGTTTTGTGATGACAGCATGAAATGACGGTGCCATTGGACGGATGGGCAAGCCTACCTTGTTCATGCGTTCCTTTTTGTGTAGTGATGACAGCATGAAATGAAGGTGCCATTGGACGGATTGACAAGCCTTCCTTGTGTGTTGAGATGGCAGAATAAATGAGGGTACAATTGGACGGACTAGCAAGCCTCTCTTGTGTGCTGTGATGACAGCATGAATTGAGGTGCCATTGGACGGATGGGCAAGCCTTCCTTGTGTTCCTTGTGTGTTGTGATGACAGCATGAAATGAAGGTGCCATTGGACGGATGGGCAAACCATCCTTGTCCTTGTGTTCTTTTTGTGTTTTGATGACAGCATGAAATAAAGGTGCCATTGGACGGATTGGCAAGCCATCCTTGTGTGTTGTGATGACAGCATGAAATGAAGATGCCATTGGACGATTGAGCAAGCCTTCCTTGTGTGTTGTAATCACAGCATGAAATGAAGGTGCCATTGGACGGATAGGCATGCCTTCCCTGTGTGTTATGATGACAGCATAAAATGAAGGTGTCATTGAATGGATCTGCAAGCCTTCCTTGTGTGTTGTGATGGCAGCATGCAAGGAAGGCGTCATTGGACGGATAGGCAAGCCCTCCTTGTAAGTCGTGATGACAGCATGAAATGACGGTGCCCTTAGATGGATAGGCAAGCCTTCCTTGTGTATTGTGAAGACAGCATGAAATGAAGGTGCCATTGGGCAGATGGGCAGCCTTCCTTGTGTGTTGTGATAACAGCATGAAATGAAGGTGCCATTGGACGGATGGGCAAGTCATCCATGTGTGTTGTGATGACAGAATGAAATGAAGGCGTTATTGGACGGATGGGCAAGCCTTCCTTGTGGGTTGTGATGACATATTGAAATTAAGGTGCCAGTGGACGGAGGGGCAAACCTTCCTTGTGTGTTGTGATGACAGCATGAAATGAAGGTGCCATTGGACGGATGGGCAAGCCTCCCTTGTCCTTGCGTTCCTTTTTGTATTGTGATGACAGCATGAAATGAAGGTGCCATAGGACGGCTGGGCAAGCCTTCCTTGTGTGTTGTGATGCCAGCATTAAATGAATGTGATATTGAACGAATGGGCAAGCCTTCCTTGTGTATTTTGATGGCAGCCAGATATGAAGGTGCCATTGGGCGGATGGGCAAGCCTTCCTTGTGTTCCTTGTGTGTTGTGATGACAGCATGAAATGAAAGTGCCAATGGATGGATGGGCAAGCCTTCCTTGTCCTTGTGTTGTATTTGTGTTGTGATGACAGCATGGAATTAAGGTGCCATTGGACGGATTGGCAAGCCTTCCTTGTGTTTTGTGATGGTAGCATGAAATGAAGGTGCCCATGGACGAATGAGCAAGCCTTTTTTGTGTTTTGTGTTGACAGCATGAAATGCAGGTGCGAGTGGACGGATGGGCAAACCTTCCTTGTGTGTTATGATGACAGCATGAATTGAAGGTGCCATTGGACGGATGGGCGGCCTTCCTTATGTGTTGTGATGACAGCATGAAATGAAGGTGCCATTGGACGGATGGGCAAACCTTCCTTGTCCTTGTGTTCTTTTTGTGTGTTGATGACAGCATGAAATGAAGGTGCCATTGGACGGATTGGCAAGCCTGCCTTGTGTGTTGTGATGGCAGCATGAAATGAAGGTGCCATTGGACGGATAGGCATGCCTTCCTTGTGTGTTATGATGACAGCATGAAATGAAGGTGTCATTGAATGGATCTGCAAGCCTTCCTTGTGTGTTGTGATGGCAGCATGCAAGGAAGGCGCCATTGGACGGATAGGCAAGCCTTCCATGTATGTCGTGATGACAGCATGAAATGACGGTGCCCTTAGATGGATAGGCAAGCCTACCTTGTGTATTATGAAGACAGCATGAAATGAAGGTGCCATTGGACGGATGGGCAAGCCTTCCTTGTCCTTGCGTTCCTTTTGTGTTGTGATGACAGCATGAAATGAAGGTGCCAAATGACGGATGGGCAAGCCTTCCTTGTGTGTTGTGATACCAGCATTAAATGAATGTGATATTGAACGAATGGGCAAGCCTTCCTTGTGTATTGTGATAGCAGCCAGATATGAAGGTGTCATTGGGCGGATAGGCAAGCCTTTTTTGTGTGTTGTGATGACAGCATGAAATGAAGGTGAGATTGGACGGATGGGCAAACCTTCCTTGTGTTTTGTGATGAAAGCATGAAATGAAGGTGCCATTGGATGGATTGGCAATCCTTCCTTGCGTGTTTTGATGACAGCATAAAATGAAGGTGCCATTGGACGGATTGGCAGGCCTTCCTTGCGTGTTGTGATAGTAGCATGGAATGAAGGTGCCATTGTACGGACAGGCAAGCCTTCCTTGCGTGTTATGATGACAGCACAAAGTGAAGGTGTCATTGGTCGGATGGGCAAGCATCCCTTGTGTGTTGCGATGACTGCATGAAATGAAGCTGCTATTAAACGGATGGGCAAGCCTTCCTTGTGTGTTGTGATGACAGCATGAAATGAAGGTGATATTGAACGGATTGGCAAGCCTTCCTTGTGTTCCTTGCCTGATGTGATGACAGCTTGAACTGAACGTGTCATTGAACGAATGGGCAAGCCTTCCTTGTGTATTGTGATGGCAGCCAGATATGAAGGTGCCATTGGGCGGATGGGCAGGCCTTCCTTGTCTGTTGTGATGACAGTATGAAATGAAGGTGAGATTGGACGGATGGGCAAACCTTCCTTGTGTGTTGTGATGACAGCATGAAATGAAGGTGCCATTGGATGGATTGGCAATCCTTCCTTGCGTGTTGTGATGACAGCATAAAATGAAGGTGCCATTGGACGGATTGGCAAGCCTTCCTTGTGTGTTGTGATGACAGCTTGAAATGAAGGTGCCATTGGACGGTTGGGCAATCCTTCCTTGTCCTTTTGTTCCTTTTGTGTTGTGATGACAGCATGAAATGAAGGTGCTATTGGACGGATTGGCAAGCCTTCCTTGTGTATTGTGATGACAGCTTGAAATGAAGGTGTCATTGGACGGATGAGCAAGCCTCTCTTGTGTTTTGTGATGACATCATGAAATGAAGGTGCCATTGGACGGATGGGCAAGCCTTAGTTCGTGTCGTGATGAGAGCATAAAATGAAGGTGCTATTGGACGGATAGGCACGCCTTACTTGTGTGTTGCGATGAGAGCATGAAATGAAGGTGCCATTGGACGGATGTGCAAGCATTCCTTGTCCTTGTGTTATATTTGTGTTGTGATGACAGCATGAAATGAAGGCACCATTGAACGGATGGGCAAAGCCTGCTTTGTGTGTTGTGATGACAGCATGAAAAGACGGTGCCCTAGACGGATAGGCCAGCCTTTCTTGTGTGTTGTGATAGCAGTCTGAAATGAATGTGTCATTGGGCGGATGAGCAGCCTTCCTTATGTGTTGTGATAACAGCATGAAATGAAGGTGACATTGGACGGATGGGCAAGCCTTCCTTGTGGGTTGTGATAACAGCATGAAATTAAGTAGCGAGTGGACGGATGGGCAAACCTTTCTTGTGTGTTGTGATGACAGCATGAAATGAAGGTGCCATTGGACGGATGGGCAAGCCTTCCTTGTCCTTGCGTTCCTTTTTGTGTTGTGATGACAGCATGAAATGAAGGTGCCATTGGACGGATTGGCAAGCCTTCCTTGTGTGTTGAGATGGCAGATGAAATGAAGGTGCCATTGGACGGATGAGCAAGCCTCCCTTGTGTGTTGTGATACCAGCATGAAATGAAGGTGCCATTGGACGGATGGGCAAGCCTTCCTTGTGTTCCTTGTGTGTTGTGGTGACAACATGAAATGAAGGTGCCACTTGACGGATGGGCAAACCTTCCTTGTCCTTGTGTTCTTTCTGTGTTTTGATGACAGCATGAAATGCAAGTGCCATTGGACGGATTGGCCAGCCTTCCTTGTGTGTTGTGATGGCAGCAAGAAATGAAGGTGCCATTGGACGGATTGGAAAGCCTTCCTTGCATCCTGTGAACACAGCATGAAAAGAAGGTGCCATTGTACGGATAGGCATGCCTTCCTTGTGTGTTATGATGATAGCATGAAATGAAGGTGTCATTAAATGGATCTGCAAGCCTTCCTTGTGTGTTGTGATGGCAGCATGAAATGAAAGCGTAATTGGACGGATGGGCAAGCCTTCCTTGTGTGCCGTGATGACAGCATGAAATGACGGTGCCCTTACACAAATAGGCAAGCCTTCCTTGTGCGTTGTGAAGACAGCATGAAATGAAGGTGCCATTGGATTGATAGGCAGCCTTCCTTGTGTGTTGTGATAACAGCAAGAAATGAAGATGCCATTGGACGGATGGGCAAGTCATCAATTTTTGTTGTGATGCTCGCATGAAATGAAGGCGTTATTGGACGGATGGGCAGCCTTCCTTGCGTGTTGTGATAACAGCATGAAATGAAGGTGCCAAGGGACGGATGGGTAAGCCTTCTTTGTGTGTTGTGATGCCAGCATGAAATAAAGGTGCCATTGGACGGATGGGCAAGCCTTCCTTGTGTGTATTAATGACAGTATGAAATGAAGGTGCCATGGACGGATGGGCAAGACTTCCTCGTGTTCCTTGTGTGTTGTGATGGCAGCATGAAATGAAGGTGCCATTGGACGGATGGGCAAGCCTTCCTTGCGTGTTGTGATAGCAGCATGAAATGAAGGTGCCATTGGACGGATAGGCAAGCCTTCCTTGTGTGTTGTGATGACAGCACAAAATGAAGGTGTCATTGGTCGGATGGGCAAGCCTCCCTTGTGTGTTGCGATGACAGCATGAAATGAAAGTGCCATTGAACAGATGGTCAAGCCTTCCTTGTGTTCATTGTGTGTTGTGATGACAGCTTGAACCGAAGGTGTCATTGAACGAATGGGCAAGCCTTCCTTGTGTATTGCGATGACAGCCAGAAATGAATGTGCCATTGGGCGGATGGGCAAGCCTTCCTTGTGTATTGTGATGACAGCATGAAATGAAGGTGAGATTGGACGGATGTGCAAACCTTCCTTGTGTGTTGTTATGACAGCATGAAATGGAAGTGCCATTGGATGGATGGGCAAGCCTTCCTTGTGTAATGTGATCATGACATGAAATGTCGGTGCTATTGGAATGTTAGGCAAGTCTTCTTGGTGTTCCTTGTGTGTTGTGATGACAGCATGAAATGAAGGTGCCAGTTGACGGACGGGCAATCCTTCCTTGCGTGTCGTGATGAGAGCATGAAATGAAGGTGCTATTGGACGGATAGGCATGCCTTCCTTGTGTGTCGCGATGACAGCATGAATTGAAGGTGCCATTGGACGGATGGGCAAGCCTTCCTTGTCCTTGTGTTCTATTTGTGTTGTGATGACAGCATGAAATGAAGGTGTTAAAGGACGGATTGGCAAGCCTCCCTTGTGTGTTGTGATGGCAGCATGAAATGTAGGTGCCACTGGACGAATGAGCAAGCCTTCCTTGTCTGTTGTGATGACAGCATGGAATGAAGGTGCCATTGGACGGATGGGCAAGCCTTCCTTGCGTGTTGTGATCACAGCATGAAATGAAGGTGCTATTGGACGGATAGGCATGCCTTCCTTGTGTGTTGTGATGACAGCATGAAATGAAGGTGTTATTAAATGGATCTGAAATCCTTCCTTGTGTGTTGTGATGGCAGCATGAAATGAAGGCGCAATTGGAAGGATGGGCAAGCCTTCCTTGAGTGTTGCAATGACAGCATGAAATGAAGGTGTCATTGGACGGATGGGCAAGCTTTCCTTGTGTTCCTTGTGTGTTGTGATGACAGCATGAAATGAAAGTGCCATTGGATGGATGGGCAAGCCTTCCTTGTCCTTGTGTTGTATTTATGGTGTGATGACAGCATGGAATTAAGGTGCCATTGGACGGATTGGCAAGCCTTCCTTGTGTGTTGTGATGATAGCATGAAATGAAGGTGCCCATGGACGAATGAGCAAGCCTTCCTTGTGTTTTGTGATGACAGCATGAAATGAAGGTGCCATTGGACGGATGAGCGAGCCTTCCATGCGTGTTTTGACCACAGCATGAAATGAAGGTGCCATTGGACGGATAGGATTGCCTTCCTTGTGTGTTATGATGACAGCATGAAATGAAGGTGTCATTAAATGGATCAGCAAGCCTTCCTTGTGTGTTGTGATGGCAGCATGAGATGAAGGCGCTAACGGACGGATGGGCAAGCCTTCCTTATGTGTTGTGATGACAGCATGATATGAAGGTGCCATTGAACGGATAGGAATGCCTTCTTTGTGTGTTATGATAACAGCGTGAAATGAAGGTGCCAGTGGACGATTGGGCAAGCCTTTCTTGTGTGTTGTGATGGCAGCCTGTAATGAATGGGCCATTGTGCGGATGGGCAAGCCTTCCTTGTGTGTTGTGATGACAGCATGAAATGAAGGTGTCAATGGACGGATAAGCAAGCCTTCCTTGTGTTCCTTGTGTGTTGTGATGACAGCATGAAATGAAGGTGCCATTGGACGGATGGGCAAACCTTCCTTGTTCTTGTGTTCTCTTTGTGTTTTGATGACAGCATGAAATGAAGGTGTCATTGAATGGATCTGCAAGCCTTCCTTGTGTGTTGTGATGGCAGCATGCAAGGAAGGCGCCATTGGACGGATAGGCAAGCCTTCCTTATATGTTGTGATGACAGCATGAAATGACGGTGCCCTTAGATGGATAGGCAAGCCTTCCTTGTGTATTGTGAAGACAGCATGAAATGAAGGTGCCATTGGGCAGATGGGCAGCTTTCCTTGTGTGTTGTGATAACAGCATGAAATGAAGGTGCCATTGGACGGATGGGCAATTCATCCATGTGTGTTGTGATGACAGAATGAAATGAAGGCGTTATTGGACGGATGGGCAAGCCTTCCTTGTGGGTTGTGATGACGGATGAAATTAAGGTGCCAGTGGACGGAGGGGCAAACCTTCCTTGTGTGTTGTGATGACAGCATGAAATGAAGGTGCCATTGGACGGATGGGCAAGCCTTCCTTGTCCTTGCGTTCCTTTTTGTGTTGTGATGACAGCATGAAATGAAGGTGTCAAAGGACGGATGAGCAAGCCTTCTTTGTGTGTTGTGATGCCAGCATTAAATGAATGTGATATTGAACGAATGGGCAAGCCTTCCTTGTGTATTGTGATGGCAGCCAGATATGAAGGTGCCATTGGGCGGATGGGCAAGCCTTCCTTGTGTGTTGTGATGACAGCATCAAATGAAGGTGAGATTGGACGGATGGGCAAACCTTCCTTGTGTGTTGTGATGGCAGCATTAAATGAAGGTGAGATTGGACGGATGGGCAAGCCTTCCTTGTGTGATGTGATCATAACATGAAATGACGGTGCCATCGGACGGTTAGGCAAGCCTTCTTGGTGTTCCTTGTGTGTTGTGATGACAGCATGAAATGAAGGTGCCATTGGACGGATGGGCAATCCTTCCTTGCGTGTCGTGATGAGAAAATGAAATGAAGGTGCTATTGGACGGATAGGCATGCCTTCCTTGTGTGTTGCGATGACAGCATGAAATGAAGGTGCCATTGGACGGATGGGCAAGCCTTCCTTGTCCATGTGTTCTATTTGTGTTGTGATGACAGCATGAAATGAAGGTGTTATAGGACGGATTGGCAAGCCTCCCTTGTGTGTTGTGATGGCAATATGAAATGAAGGTGCCATTGGACGAATGAGCAAGCCTTTCTTGTCTGATGTGATGACAGCATGGAATGAAGGTGCCATTGGACGGATGGGCAAACCTTCCTTGTTTTAATGTGATGACAGCATGAATTGAAGGTGCCATTGGACGGATGGGCGGCCTTCCTTGCGTGTTGTGATGGCAGCATGCAAGGAAGGCGCCATTGGACGGATAGGCAAGCCTTCCTTGTATGTTGTGATGAAAGCATGAAATGAAGGTGTTATTAAATGGATCTGAAATCCTTCCTTGTGTGTTGTGATGGCAGCATGAAATGAAGGCGCAATTGGAAGGATGGGCAAGCCTTCCATGAGTGTTGCAATGACAGCATGAAATGAAGGTGTCATTGGACGGATGGGCAAGCTTTTCTTGTGTTCCTTGTGTATTGTGATGACAGCATGAAATGAAAGTGCCATTGGATGGATGGGCAAGCCTTCCTTGTCCTTGTGTTGTATTTGTGTTCAGATGACAGCATGGAATTAAGGTGCCATTGGACGGATTGGCAAGCCTTCCTTGTGTGTTTTGATGGTAGCATAAAATGAAGGTGTCCATGGACGAATGAGCAAGCCTTCCTTGTGTTTTGTGTTGACAGCATGAAATGAAGGTGCCATTGGACGGATGAGCAAGCCTTCCATGCGTGTTTTGATCACAGCAAGAAATGAAGGTGCCATTGGACGGATGGGCAAACCTTCCTTGTCCTTGTGTTCTTTTTGTGGTTTGATGACAGCATGACATGAAGGTGCCATTGGACGGATTGGCAAGCCTTCCTTGTGTGTTGTGATGGCAGCATGATGTGAAGGTGCCATTAGACGGATGGGCAGCCTTCCTTGTGCGTTGTGATGAGAGCATGAAATGAAGGCGCCCATGGACGAATGAGCAAGCCTTCCTTGTGTTTTGTGTTGACAGCATGAAATGAAGGTGCGAGTGGACGGATGGGCAAACCTTCCTTGTTTTAATGTGATGACAGCATGAATTGAAGGTGCCATTGGACGGATGGGCGGCCTTCCTTGTGTGTTGTGATGACAGCATGAAATGACGATGCCCTTAGACGGATAGGAAAGCCTTTCTTTTGTGTTTTGATGGCAGTCTGAAATGAATTTGCCATTGGGCGGATGGGCAAGCCTTCCTTGTGTGTTATAATGACATCATGAAATGAAGGTGTCATTTGACGGTTTGGAAAGCCTTCTTTGTGTGTTTTGATGACAGCATGAAATGAAGGTGCCATTGAACGGATGGGCAAGCCTTCCGTGTGGGTTGTTATGACAGCATGAAATGAAGGTGCCAGTGGACGGATGGGCAAACCTTCCTTGTGTTTTGTGATGATATATGTATATATATACATAGATACATTTATATAAATTTTCATATATAGATATCCATGTACAGGGTTTTTCATGCTTAATTTCCTAGCTTTAAAGTCAGTAAAACACTTTCAACAGATTGTTCGAAATTTGTGTTGCTGTCGATGTAAAGCTTGTATCCTGGGAATTTATTTTGTATCATACATACTAAACGTTACAACAAAAGTAACGACCTAATTTTCTGTATCACATCATTCTGCAAACAATGAAGAAACTGCAGATTGCATAGCGATCTCATACTGTTATGTTTTATTATCAAATCAACGGATCCACTGTACTAACACAAGGGACCTTCAAAAGGATGTGGTAACAGAAATGCTCCCCCACCTCGCAGTACCCGACTCATTGCGCTAAACTTAAGGAACTTGGCACCGTTCAGGATAGACAGCATCCTAATCGAGCTCGGGTAGGAAGAAACATAAACAACATCAAATCTGCCCGGCAAGACTTCGCTCGTACTCTGCAGTAATTCCTTGCAAAGCGTCCGGACGAGCTCCAAATTTCGAAAACTTTCAGTGAAAAAAAAAATTAAAGTTTTATCCAAACAAAATTCAGCTGGTGCAGAAGATTGGTCAAAGCGACTGCGAGAAAAGGCAACAATTTGAGCTGTCATTAATTGCAACCTTTCAAGAGGACGATGAAATTTGTTCCTTGATGATGACTGGTGATGACATTTGTATTTAATTGGTTTTGTTAAAAAACAAATCTGCAGATTTTGGGGAGTGGAGCAAGTTCTGCACGAAAAATACTTCCAGCCTGAGAGCGTACCTAACTGTGTGGAGCGGATTAATACACGATGATGTAATTGGGCCTTTTTAATTTGGAGACGTAATGGGCTTGACAGAGACAGCCAATGGAGAAAGTTACCGTCGCATACTTCATACAATCTTAAAACGAAGATCACCGAACCTAACAGCTCCAGACTATTTTCAATAGGGATACCTAGATATAGTCTACATTAATAGGCTGGAGAATTAGCAAATACAAAACCCAAAATATTTCCAAATGCTTCTGAAAGGTCAAGCCAACAAAAATGCTGAGAAAAATAACACCGACGCAAATAGCACGGATTTGACCGATGAATCGCGTGTTTTAAAGGTCTTGCGAGTGGCTTGCCAACCGAAGAGGGAACGCGCAAAAAAACGAATAGGCAAAGCAAAGAGAGATGCGCACCTTGCTGAATTACAAAAAAGCAATAAAACAACCCGAAGCAGACTTGGAACAGCCTTGGAAACATCGTGCCCCACAAGAAACCAAAAAATCTTCATGTGATGTAAACCCTGTAGAAATAGCAGAATCATTCAATGAGTTTTTCGCTAACGTTGGAAAGCACGCATACGAAGAGGTAATAAACGAACACAACAAAATCCTCGGTGGTTCACGAAACCCCGGTAGCGCATAAGCCAACTCGGTCCACAGTTCTATCTCATAACGACTCATCCACTAAGAAGAACCAAATGTGGACACCGAGCTCGGTAAGAAGATAAGAAATTGTTACGGCTATTTATGCGCTCAAATTTACAAATTCCTGTGGGGAACAATGGAATAGCATTACAGTGCCTCAAGGACGGGTTAGAAATTATCCTGCCATATCTCCAGCTGCTCATCAACACATCCATCGCAACAAATACCTTCTCTCAAAATTGGAAACAAGCACCATTCAAATCACAGACCCATAAGCCTCCTATCAGTAACTTCAAAAATCTTGGAAACGATCACTGCACGTCAACTCCTTGACTACCTTGAAGGGGCAAACCTAATCTACGACTGTCAGTATGCATACAGACGGAAGACCTCTACTGAAGACGCGCTACTTAAAATCTCCGAACTCGTATACAAAGCTATAGACGAAAACAGTTTGTGCTGGTGGACCTCTCAAAGCATTTGACAGTGTAAATCACGACATTTTGCTGCAAAAACTGTTGCAGCTGAACATCCAAACACCCTGGTTTGAAAGTTATCTGAGGCATCGGTCCCAGTCTGTCGT
The DNA here is from genome assembly GCA_016164225.1 of Gammarus roeselii. Lineage (NCBI taxonomy): Eukaryota > Metazoa > Arthropoda > Malacostraca > Amphipoda > Gammaridae > Gammarus > Gammarus roeselii. Next base: position 4,294 of record SDVV010000390.1, on the reverse strand, counting down.
GTTAGAGGGAAAGATCACCTCTTCTCCATGACCGGTGTATTTCGGTGTTCCACAAGGATCGATTCTCCGACCGTTTTTTTCCTTCTGCTTATCAACGTCATAAACTGTGGAAACCCTCTCGAGAACGCCAAAATGACATTATACGCAGACGACGTTCAATTGTTGTTCGTTAGACCAGCAAACAAATTAGAGAAGCTGAAGAAGGATGCAGAAGCAGCGCTGACTCACATAAAGGACTGGTTTTTCTCAAAGGGTTCAAAATTAATACAAGTAAAACACAGTGCATTATCCTGGGATCCAAAGCAAGTACACGGAGAGTTGGCGAGAATTTTGAAGTTGATTGTATGGGCGCAAAAATCTCTCTTGACAACAAAGTCAAAAGTCTGGGAGTGTGGCTTGATCCCAATATGACCTTTGAACATCATGTCGATAAGCTCTGTTCCAAACCGAATGGTACACACGTGTTTCTCAGTCGAACGAAGAAACAACTCGACTTCAAGTCCAGACTTCTCGTAATCAATGCTCTGATTTTTTCCACTTTTAAACTACTGCCCTACCATATTGGGGAAGTGCTCGAAAACATTACTCTCAGACATTCAACGTAGTATACACTTCACCGCATAAGTAGCTCACGATGGGAACTTTAGAAAGAGCGACCACGTGACACCAATTCTAAAAAAACTCGGGTGGTTGAACATCCAGGAAATACTAGAACTGAGCGAAGCAATACGAGTTTTCAAAATTCAGAACAAGCTTTCCTGTTCAAACGGTGTTGTGTTGACAACTCGAGAAGCGGCCCATCAACGATCAACGCGGAATGAAAATAACATTCACACCGAGTTCAGAAGAACAGAGATTGGGGCCAAAGCTTTCACTATTTCATGTCCAAAGAGTTTCAACAATCTACCAGCTGACATTCGGAATCGCGCAACCGTTTCTTCTTTCAAGCAAAAATGCACCACTCTATTGCTTGCCTGCAGGCAGGGGAAGGCAACTGTGAAGCAATTGATGACGATTAACAGGGAACTGGCAACGTAAAACTATATTTTGAAGCTCGCTCAGAGCATCAACACTACCACCCTGTTAACACGACTCTGTTTCATCCCCAATACTGAAAGACACAATGAGATTCATTATCACTACTTCCGTACTTCCGCAAAGCGTGTAATTGAACGTCACGTATAAAGACAAGGATCTCCTCGCACAGCGTCGCTTTAAATATGCCCTGCCCGGATCACACATGCATATGTGGCAGAGGCCCCCTCACTCGCACCCACACGTAACCAGACAACCTTTGCCTCCCAACGTATCAGGCAGATGATCAACCAATTACGTCATCAAAACATAATGTCTGATCGCAATGCTGTGTGTTATCAGGATGGACCGCCTATTTATTATGTAATATAAATATACTTGGCTATTTCTCCAGTTTCTCGCCATGTTTCGGAAAAGTTGATACTCATGCTCAGCTAAAAGTTAGATGTTCGCTACCGGTCACTCACAAGTTCACTCACTCGGTTACACGATGTGATGAACGCCATAAGGTCCTGAACCATCATCATATGTATTTTAAATTTACGTACCCATCATCAAATTTACTTTGAATTTGTATATCCATCCTCATATGAATTGTAAATATGTGTATATCTATGTATAGACTTATGACGGCACAATAATACCATTCCATCTGTATATGAGCTCCCCAACTCACACAGGCCCATCCACACACCAAGACCCTTTGACACTTGTACTTGGCGGATGATATGATAAAGACTGCCTACACGCAGTGATGGACTCTGTATTGTCACCTAATCCGACCTGATGGTCCCGCCTCTCAATACGCGCATTCCAGACTGATTGCGCAAATTGATTTATTTTATTGTTCAATAGGCATTCTACGTGTATTTGTGCATATGTATGTACTGTTTATACGTAATCTAGATATATATGTTTCTCCGTGTATAAGTATGCACTCTGCTACCGGGCCACAAAAACATCACACCGGTTTGTCTATGAATACATACTAATGTAAATGTATTTCATTCATATTTGTTTGTTATGCCAGTGGTTCTTTAACTCACATAGACCCACCCATACCGTCACACTCTTTGCTGTTCAATTAATTGGGCTGTGGGTTTGAACTACAGAATTCATACTAATTACTATGCAAAAGATTCCAAGGTCAAATAGCAACACCATATCCCATTAGGATATGATGCATACTTATTGTGCACCTCAAACCTACCTTGATAGCTCTTTCGTCGTGACACGTTAGGGAGCTCAATGTTCCATGAGAATAACACACCACTCGTGTACGAAGAAACCTTTTCCAGTTGATTATATATTATAATAATGATACTTTCTCGGTTATTTTTTTTTTGTCAGTGACTCTCTGTCTCACATAAACCCACTAATACCGTCGCATTCTTTGCTACCCAATAATTTAGGCGCTGTACTGCTGAATTAGCAATTCTCACTCTAACTAGTTGTCATATAATTGATCCCCTTGTCAAACCGCAACACCTTATGTCAACAGGATACAGTGCATATTTACTGTGTACAGTAAAACTTACCCTTATAGCTCTCTTGTCATGACATGTTTAGGCAATAGTCATGTTCGTATGTTCAGCTAGGATAGTAAAATGGCTCCCTACCACTCGCGCACAGCTCCAACTACTTAGTTACAAGTTCTAAGCTTGTCATTTTACTTAGTTCAGATTTACTATGTATAAATTTATTGGTTCAAATGAAGAACATACCATCCGTGTATAAATGTATTTTTTTCCAATCAGTTGCTATTTGAGGACGTTGTGCCAATGTTTCATTATTGATACCGAACCAATGGCGATTGATGATGTCGTGCCATGATGTCACTTTTCGCTAATTGGGACGTTGCACCAAAGTAGTATTTTCAATTTAAAATCAACAGACTTCTATTGATGGTTTGTCAACAGCAAAAATGCCAGCCCGTATTTTCAAAGTTTGCTGGAATCTTTCTCATTTTACTACTGCGATTATTCTCAATACACTTCGGCCTTTCATCAAAACATATGCTCGTCGGGAGCGGGTGAGAGTTTCGTCGCAGGGGTGGAAAGAAAAGCTGTCAGAAATCTATTCATGTCGGATGTTGTTATCGCAAGACAGGGCAAACTCTTTATTTGATTGAGGAGTGAAAGATTAGTCGCTTTTCTGCTGCCAACACGGCCTTAAAGAACCTGCTCTAGATAACAGGACCATTCAATGGATATCATTGCAGATAACTCTATCCATAACTAGAGGGGGTACAACTCCTACACCCCTCCTCCGCCCCCCCCCCCGGATTGTGTAAACTATGCAGCACCCAGGCTAAGGGGGCCTGCATAAGATATGCTCTTGGTATTCATTTAGTATTCATTGGTCGTGTTCCCTTGCGGCTTTCATCTCGACCTTAAAAGGACTCCAGTCAAAAGCAGGCAGGACAGCTCAGAGGGGGCTACTGTGCAGGGAAGTATAGGGTACTCAGGCGGCTGAAGGGTTCAATGACAGATCCTAGGGTGCAATTATTGTATGCGCTACGGAACTGCAAAATTTCCGTGGATTCATTCCTAGCAAAGTTGAAGAAATCACACCGTATGTTTATGGTCCTGAGACCGAGCGAGTGTCCGTGTTGTTGGCATGGGCGGTGGTGGGGAATATCGTTTGCCCGGCCGAGCGAGAGCCACCTCCGGCAGTCTGTTTGATGGGGGCCAGCTTCAGCATGACAGCTGGGACAGCTGGTAAGGCTGGCCCCCAGCACTTCTGCGGCCTACACAGATTGCTGCCACCACTTATTTCTGCTGCTCCCTAGCCCTCCAAGCACTAGCACTGATCTCGTAACACTGCTGCCCTACAGCACTGCTGCTCCCTAGCCCTCCAGGCACTAGCACTGGTCTCGTAACACTGCTGTACTACAGCACTGCTGCCCGACAGCACTGCTGCCCCCTAGCCCTCCAGGCACTAGCACTGGTCTCGTAACACTGCTGCCCTACGGCACTGCTGCTCCCCAGCCCTCCAGGCACTAGCACTGGTCTCGCAACGCTGCTGCCCTACAGCACTGCTGCTCCCTAGCCCTCCAAGCACTAGCACTGGTCTCGCAACACTGCTGCCCTACAGCACTGCTGCCCTACAGCACTGCTGCTCTCTAGCCCTCCAGGCACTAGCACTGGTCTCGTAACACTGCTGCCCTACGGCACTGCTGCTCCCTAGCCCTCCAGGCACTAACACTGGTCTCGCAACACTGCTGCCCTACAGCACTGCTGCTCCCTAGCCCTCCAGG
>SDVV010000389.1:0-32606 GCA_016164225.1 Gammarus roeselii | reverse complement strand
ACACACACACATTCGTATCTATACTCATTCGCGTAATATCTCAGAAAAGTTATAAAGAATTCAAACATGAATATGCCGCATTAATTACACTGATAATTACATGGCAGGTATCATGTAGCTGCTTCAAGAAATGCCAGTAGTCAAATAATGTAAGGAGTGTCATCAACTCTGTCAGTCGTAAATTCAGGGTACAGTTATAGCCACAGGAAAGCGAGATGTCACGACGTGGGGCTGGTACAGGAACCTTACACGTAGGGCTGGTACAGGAATCATACACGTGCGCGCAACTGTTATAGCGACAATTATACGACAAATTGAAAATAGACATACAGTCACCGCCTCCAAGCTGAAGGGTGACCCATAAAAAAAAATTCGTTGCCTCCAAGCTGGAGGGTGCCCATTAAATGAAAAATAATTTCGTACCTCACTATGTGAATTAGGTATCGGCCGCCACAGCGGAACGCTGATATCTTCTGTGGGCATCGTCTGAAAAGATGAACTTGATTTGTTGAAAATATTTAATTATATCGAACAGCATCTTGAACGCTGCTCAATGACGGCAAGACAAGCTGGGAAAGGAGAGACTCACGCCTCTCCGAACCCTATTGTTAGGGTCGCTGAATGTGCGTAGCTGTAGTACGAATGATGTAGAGGAGTGAGATTGGTGAGATGTTTGTGAGGAGGGAGTTTGATGTGTTGGCGCTGAGTGAGACGAAATTGAAAAGTAAGGGAGAATGTGAGCTTGGTGTGGTAAGTGGAAGAAAGTCTGGTGTGGAGGAAGGTTGGGCACGAGAAGGTGTGGTTTTGATATTGAGTGGTCGGTTGGCTAGTAGCGTTACCAAGTGGAAGGAGGTGTCCTCAAGATTGATGTGGGTGGAAGTTAAGTTAGGCGTAGAAAAATGGGTATTTGTGAGTGCTTAAGGACCTGGCAGCGAGAGGAGTGAAGAGGAGAGGGAGCAATTCTGGTAATTTCAATGTAGTTGTACTAAGTGACCTTAATACGAGAGTTGGAGATGTAGTGATGGAGAATGCGATAGGAAAGTATGGCGTTCCCGGTAGAAATGACAGTGGAGAAAACCTGATAGGTCTGTGTATGGAGCAGGAGTTAGTGGTCGGGAACAGTTTGTTCAAGAAGCGATATATCCACAAGTACACATGGGTACGGATGACTCATGGTGCAGTGGTGCAGAGAGCACTGATGGATTTTGTCTGATATCGAGGAGAGTGGTGGGGAGGCTGTTGGATGTGCGGGTGTTGAGAGGGGAGGGTGGAGGAGTGTCTGACCATCTGCTGGTGGAAGGTAGATTAAGAGTGGAGCAGAAGTGGAAGGGCAACAAACGAGTGGGAGGAGGTAGAGAGGTAGTAAAAGTGAGTGGAATGAATGTGAGAAGTAGAGTCGAGGAATTCTAGCAGGCGTTGAGGCAAGAATATAACAACGTGAGAGGACAGGACCTGAGAGATGTGGAGGAAGAATGGGAGGCGTTGCTGAGATGTGCGAAGACGGTGTGTGGTGCGCGCTGTGTGGGCGGATGCAGAATGAAAGGTTGCGAGTTGTGGAACGAGGAAGTCAAACTGGCGGTGGCACGGAAAAGAGGAGCATTTGAGGAGTGGTTGCAGGTGAAGTCGGTGGTGACTTATGAAAGCTACAAAGAGAGGAGGAGCGAGGTGAAGCGGGTGGTGAGGAGAGTCAAAAAGGACGCTGATGCCCGGTGGGGCAGACGGTTCCGCCAGAATTTTGAGGCGAACAAAAAGATGTTCTGGAAAGAGGTGAAGAGGATGAGAAGAAGGGGGAGACCGGAAAGGAGGAAGAGGTGAAAGATGAAAATGGCCAGTTGCTGTTGGAAAGTGGTAATGAACGGAAGAGGTGGGACGAGTTATTTGATGAGTTGTTGAATGTCCAGGATGACAGAGGTTGACATTGTTGCTGTGGGTGGTGGTGCTTGGATGCCAGTTTTGGGAGAACGACTAGTGACGGACATTACCAGGGCGGAGGCGGAGGACGTGATGAAAGCAGGGAATGCCCCTGGTTTGGATAGCGTTGCGACCGAGTGCCTGAAGAAGGGTGTAGTAACGCTTGTCGAATAGTTGGTGAGGTTATTGAACTTGTGTTTTGTGGCAGGCGTGGTACCAATTGAGTGACGCAGTGCCTGCATTGTTGCGCTATATAAGGGCGAAGGAGATAAAAAAATGAATGCTGCAACTCGAGAGGTATCAGTCTGTTATGTTTGGTTGGTAGGTTGTACGTGAGAGTGCTGATCAAAAGGATTAGAGACTGTACGGACTGCGTAATTGGAGAGGAACAGTGTGGCTTTAGGAGTGATAGAGAGTGTATCGATCAGATTTTTGCAGTGAGACAGGTCTGTGAGAAGTACCTTGCCAAAGGAATGGATGTGTTCTGGGCCTTCATGGATCTGGAGAAGGCATACGACAGGATTGGCAGGAAAGCGCTGTGGAGGGTGTTGCGTTTGTATGTAGTGGGCGGACATTTGTTGAAAGCGGTGCTGAGTTTCTATGCTGGCAGCCGAGCATGTGTCAGAGTGGGAAGCGAGGTGAGTGATTGGTTCATAGTGGAAATGGGACTGAGACAAGACTGCGTGATGTCTCCCTGGTTGTTCAACCTCTTTATGGATGGAGTGGTCAGGGAGGTGAACGCGAGTGTGCTGGGTCGTGGCTTGGAACTGTTGGAAGCGAATGGGCGGAGTTGGCCGTTGAGCCAGTTGCTATTTGCTGATGAGACGGCCCTGGTTGCGGATTCAGAGGAGAAGCTATGTAGGCTAGTGTCTGAGTTTGGTAGAGTGTGTGAGAGGAGGAAGCTTCGAGTGAACGTGGGTAAGAGTAAAGTAATGAGATGCTCGAACCCTGTCGATGCGAGCTAAGTTATTGTCACACAAAATGGAGAGCTCTTGTAGGAAGTTCAGTGTTTCAAGTATCTGGGCTCTCATGTGGAGATAACTGAACTAGTGGAAACTGAAGTCAAGGCGCGAGTGAAGGAGGGATGTAAAGTGTTGGGTGCACTAAAGGGTGTAATGAGCTGTAGGACGTTGGGGATGGAAGAAAAGAGAGGGCTGTATGAGGGTGTTGTTGTCCCAACTGTGCTCTACGGAGCTGAGACTTGGGTGATGAGAGCAGAGGAGAAAAGAAGGTTGAATGTTTTCGAGATGAAATGTTTGAGGAGCGTGGCTGGAGTAACGCTGAGAGACCGGATTACTAACGGCGTGGTTCGAATCAGAACAGGGATGGTGAAGAAGTTGAAGAACAGAGTGGATTCGCGTGTTCGGAGATGGTTTGGGCACATGGAGAGGATGGATGAAGGGAGATAGGTGGAAAGGGTGATGAATGCGGAGGCGAGTGGTTGCAGGCCTAGAGGTAGACCGAAGTTTGCGTGGATGGATGGCGTGAAGCAGGCGTTAGTAATGAGACATGAATGTGGAGGTGGCGAGAGAGCGTGCAATGAACAGGTGGGAGTGAAGAATGGTTATGAATGGTTGATTCTGACGCTGCTCTGATGTGCTTTCCCGCCCTTGGCATCCCGCTGTCGTGATGGTCATAGGTGGAGGGGCCCGGTCATTATGACGCAGCGGGGGTAGAGCAGTGAAAACTGTCAGGCTTTGCTGCTGACGACGGATCCTCGAACTACACTCGTGACCCAGAGTGTGTGTTGCGGGGGTACCGGCCGGACCCTCTAGCACAGAAGGACTAAGTTGTGTGAGTGTGAGCGTATGAGGGTAAGAGATGCGCCTTGCCGTCGGTCACCCCCCTTTCTGGGGGAAGCGGTTTAGTGTCTGTATCTGAAAATATCGAACATCGCATTGAAGAAATGAGTTTCGTTGTAGAACTACATATTTTTCCATTCATGTATTCCACGTATGGATTATTTTAAATGAATAAAATTGAAAAACAGTAACTTGATTGAAGTACTCCATATGAGTTTTCCATTAATGTATTACACATACATTGTCCGCCACTGAAATCAGTTTTTAGCCAGGCGTCGGATTTATAGCACGTACTGTCGCGACGACAAATTTAATGCCTTCTGTACTACAAAAATCATTATAAAATACCCAGCCGGTGGTCATGGAGATATGATGGCATCGCCTGTACACAAGCACACCGGTACTGTGTTGGGTGTTAGGGCCCTAATGTCCAAGCTATGGAACGCTTGCGTCAACAAGTTTTTTTCTGAAATAAACATGGCCACCAGTGGCACAGTATTGGGTGAGATCGTTTTCATGTGGGGACAACTCAACACGCCAGGTTCATTTTTGACTGCGCATCCTTCCAGCTCGATGACATTGGCGCACGTCTACTCGTCGCCGCGCTGCACGTGATGATCCTTTTAAAACGAAGACAATGTTGAACTTTTTAAAATAGTTATTACAAGATTAAAGACTTCGATGGAAGAAAAAAATGTATTCCCGTCAAAGAACTCCACATAAGTTTTTAGCCTAAATATGTATTCCATTGCAAGACAATCGTAAGATTGTGGTAGGAGAGACTAGTTGTTTATTCAAGAAAAGTTGTCTTTAAACGTCATGATTTCAATTTTGATAAAAGGTTTTCATTCCATTGTAGTACGCATTGTTGAAGCCTTGTATTCCATTCGACAATTGCCTCAAGACTGTTAAAGGAGAGAAATAGGAAGAAGCACAAAATGTTGACACAACAATATAATAATTAGAATAGAAAAATTACGATTATATCGTAATAATGACCAAGACTTTTCAAATGGTTCGTTATACGCCACAATAAACCAAAGACAAAGGACAATTTTGTTGATTTTCTCTTAATTTTACGACTTTCACTAATTGAATTTCGCAAAAATATCATCATACGCTTGTATGAGGCGACCAGATTAGAAAAAAAAAACTAAAATATGCAATTTTAACATAAGGAAACATTTCTTGTAGTACTCTGTAAGCTATATGAAATGATGTATTAGAAGTCGTAGAAACTTCAAGACAGCAAGAGTTCCAATGTATTTGAAGTCACGGAAACATCGTGACAGAAGTCCCGTTGTATTGGAAGTCATGGAAACTTCATGACAGCTAGAGTCCCGATGTATTGGATTTGATTTGAGCCTTATTTCCACCGGAGCCTCAACGTGAGTCATAATAGGCTCCCCCGTAGGGTGCGACCGTCATTGATTCAGAAGTTCGCACGGCCTCGCGTGCAAAATATTAGTCTTGTCAAGGTGAAATCAAGTATAAATTTCAATTGTGGCATATTCGGGTACTAGCCCGTTCAAGAGAGTAAAGAGTTAACGCGTATCTTTGTAAATGTATTGTTATCTCTGTGCGTAATGGGGTAGAGAGACCGCCTCACTTGCACAGGTGTTTGGGGTTTAGACAGCTTTGTATAGTCCCGTGTGTTTTCCGAAAGCGATAAGCTTTTTCCGGTAGGTTGGGTCAGTGAGTAGGCTTTGTTGGTTGCACGGGGATTTACGAGATGTATTGGATGTCATGGAAACTTCATGACAGCAAGAGTACCGATGTATTTCATGTCATGGAAACTTCATGACAGCTAGAGACTTGATGTATTGGATGTCATGGAAACTTCATTGCAGTAGGAGTCCCGATTTTTTCCGAACGTCTCTCTACTCTTCGTAATAGTAAGAGTATCGAGACGAGACCATTATTCAGATTTTTTTTTAATTTAAAAGATTTGTTCAACAATTTCCAAGTACATGGACTCTCACGAGGAGAGGAGGAGACCAAACTAGTGGCAACTGAGGAGAAATCGAGATTGAAAGCAGGGTGTAAAGTGTTGGGTGCACTGAAGAGTGTAATGAGTTTAGCACGTTAGGTATGGAATCTAAGAGAGGGTTGTAAGAGGGGAAGTTGTCCTAAATGTGCTCTACGGGGCTGAGACATGGGAACGAGAACATAAAAGATAAGGTCGATTGTTTTCGATACGGAATGTTCCAGGGATATGGCTGGAGTGAAGCTAAGAGATTTGTTCAAAATAGTGACGTAAATCGAATTAAAACGGAGATTAATATTATTAGATCATTCATTTCTATCGTCTGCCAATTGTTTTTTTTTATGAAATAAATCAATTCTTGAACATAAGACATGAAACTTCATTTTCAACTACGCTACGTGAATTAACGAAAACGAGAGATCAATTTGAATTCGTCACAGCTCGTCTCTAGGGGCCGCCGGTTCGGATTACATAGAGCGAAATATTATTTACAATAGTATCTGTGCACGTACAGAAAATATATATTTTACAAAATAATTCCGACTATATAGCGTTGGGAAAACCAGTGACACGCGGGGTTGAAAAATAAGAAATACTTGGGGTGGATAAATAACAAAATACATGAGTGGGGAAAATATCAAGTACACGGGGTGGAAAATCCTGCATGCATGTGAATAGAGTCCCGAGATCATGGGGTCGGGACATAAAAATGTGCTAACATATTGTAAGAGTAGTCTACATTATTGTATGATGACAAAGATGTGGATAGAAGACATGAATTATACAGAAAATATGGAAACAATATCGGGTTGGGAAATCGAAAAGCGCCAACATAGTGTAAAGATGGGTCTAAACCATTGTATTAATAATGAAGGGGTGAAGATGCGACATAGGTTATACAAAAAAAAATTATACATGAAATACATACCAAACAACTGAATATATAATATACACACTTCAAGACCGCTAGGCAATGAATAAATGATTGACAATCAGAATAATACAATGCTGGAGTACACAAGTCGGATGAATATACTTCTGTTATAGAAGACAAAGCAAAATATTAGCTTATAAGGCAATGATTGTATCATTAAAAATGGTACAGTAATCGTTAGAAATAATTCAATGTATTATATTAAAATAGAGTTAACCTTTGTCAATGTTAGAAGCTGCCTATCGTTCCTCGATATGACTGAGTTCGTATTTTAGTTATACTAAAACAACTGGAACATGTAAAACATAGAAATAGACAAAACATAAGTTAATTTTTATGGTAATTGGCAAAAACAATTGTGGTAGCGAGGAAGTTTGGAAACCGAGTAGGTTCACGTCTTCTGAGACGGCTCGGGCACATGGTGAGGTTGGATGGTGTGAGATTGGTGAAAAGGGAGATGAAACCGGAGGTAAATGAACGTAGGCAGAGAGGTATACCGTAGTTAGGGTGGATGGATGGCGTGAAGAAGGCGAGACATCAGTGAGGAGGTAGCGAGAGAGCGTGCAATAGATAGACGCGAATGGAGAATAGTTGTGAATGGAATGGATGAGCTTTGACGCTGCCGTGATGTATTTTCCCAACCTTTCCGTCTTGTAGAGGAACGGAATTTTCGTGGGTGAGGGAGGATCCGGGTACTATGACGCAGCAAGGGTAAACCAGTTTCCGATGTCGGGGCCGGCTCCTGACCCTGACCGCACTCCTGACCCAGAGATCGGGCTGCGGGGTCTCTCGACAGGACATTTTAGCGCAAAAGGGCCATGCATGTTTGTTTGAGTGTGGGTATATGAGAGGAACTTTAGGCACACCTTGCCATCGGCCACTCGCCAGTCTATGGGATTTGGCCCAGTGTCTGTAACTTTTATTTCTTATTGTCAACAGCAGAACGCGACAGAGGTTACTGGTTTACCCCTGCTGCGTCAAAGTAACCGGGCTCTTCCTTACCCACGACCATCCTGTTTCTCAGCAAGCCGCCAAGGGCAGGAAAACAAACATGGGCAGACCAAATCCATTGCACGCATTCTCGCTACCTCCACTTACGTCTTGTCTACTTCACGTTATTCATCAGCCCAAACTTCGGTCTACCCCGAGGCCTACGTCCACTTACCTCCGCTTTCATGTAAGATGAGATGAATTGTTGCACAAAGGTAGGGCGCAACTAGGCTGTTTCAGCTATCGGAATGAATTTTTTTTGGATCAAAAGGGCTCCAGCTATTAAGGTGGTGGTCAAGGAGAGGGAAGGGTGTGAACTAAACAACCCAGATGGGTAACAGTTAAGTAATTTCAGGATGAGGGAAGGGAAGAGAAATGAAAGAAAAGATAGTGAGTGAAGAAGAATTAAGGATGCACTACACCCGGTGGGGAATAATAACTGGAGATGAGATGCAAGAACGACGGGATTGTCGTGTGAAATTGTTCTCATCATTCGATGTATTTGAGAAATTTCTCTCTCACTGTCAGCAAAGTGTCGTGTTCCGGCACTGGAGGTCGTAACACTAATCCGACACTCTAATCCAATTTCATAACACAAATCAAATACGTTGGTCAGTGTTATCGCTCCTCCAAGCGATTCTCACCTTCTGCGGTGCAAAGGCGTAGGCGCCCCTGGGCAGCGGCACCTTGGCCCTGTCGGTCGCCTTGTTGGACACCTGCCTGACGCCTGCCGCCGCGGCCATGGGGTCACTGGCCTCTGACCGCGCCTGCGCCTTGCGGCTGCTGACGGCGGCCACCAGGGCACTCGGCTGCCGTCTGAGGAAGCAGAGGGTGGTGCCTGCTTAATAGGGAGTTCAACATGCATCATATTTTCAGATATCTACTGCTTATATACCCCTACGGGAGCTGGTACACGCTGAGTCCAACATTATTTTTTTGCTGTATCTAGACAATGAATAACTTTCTACATCCAGTAGCAGCTGATTTAACCTCTAAGATGTCATACTCAAAGCACCTGTGACACGTGTTGCAGCGGCTACCAACAGGAGTTGAAAGGTCGCCTCCAGACGAGCATATAATAAGAGGCGTATGAACAACCGGCACCTCAGGCCCACGATAGTCAGCCTGCAAGATATCTGGCTATGCCTATTGCGCCATAGCTTCATCCAATTAAGGTATTCCGAGGAGTTAGAAGTCCTTAACCAACCGATATAAGTATCAATAACACAAACCAAGAACAGACGGAACAGTTCTAATTATTATGATCACATATCTAAATGGGAAAATTTGGCGCGTGACTCATTACGACTCGCACTTTATTGCCCAATAATGACCGAGTTACACATTTGCCTACTTTTTTTAGCTCCCAGACACGCGTTTCTAAATTAACATACTCGCAACGTCCAGAATCGACTCAAAATTTTATACTTTACTCTTCATTGCCGTTAACTTAGTCAGTGCGTTTCTTAGTCAGTGCGTTTACCAGGGTTTGAGCGAGCGAAGAGAGGCCCACGCTTCTCCAAACCATGTCGTTAGGAACGCCAAATGTGCGTGGTTGCATTCAACCACGCACATATGGCGTTCCTAACGATATGGTTTGGAGAAGCGTGGGCCTCTCCTCGCTCAAAGCCATGTAAACGCATAAAGCTAAGAAAAAAGATTGTTGAAATGTTTATGATGAGGAAGTTAGATATATTGGTAACGAGTGAGACGAAGTTAAAATGTAGGGGCAGCTGTGAGTCTGGCGTGGTGAGTGAAAAGATTCGAGCGTAAAGGGACGATGGGTAAGACAAAGCGTGGTCTTGATATTGAGTGATCGATTGGCTAATAGCATGACAGAGTGAAGAAAGTATCCTCTAGATTGATGTGGCTGATGGTTACGGTAGGTACTTGGACACAAGGATATTCTTCGCTGTTATTGCGGTCATAGCGTAGCTGCCACCTGACCAACAGCTGGGGATTCTCCACTCGAGCTGTAGCGTCATCATTTCCATGCTGCTGCTGCAGTCGCCAGTAGGATCCCTGCTCGGCGTCGTTAGAGTAGCCAGTTGTCCCCGCAGTGAGGATATCCACTGATTAGACGTAATTAGGTAGCTACTTGTCCTATCAACTTTTGAACCTCGTGATGTTTGCTGAGGCTAAAAATAGTAGCATACGTTTGATCTCGAGTATTTCCAGTGGCATTTGAATGAATAACTGAGGCGCCCAGCACGTGAAAATGTTCAATGCTACGGTTTGCAACATTTGGCCGCCGGTCAGTTTTGGCCATTTGAAGTAACATTTTGTCAATCTTTGCCTTGTTCTCATTGTAACTCTCGTAAAATTTTATTCGTGGACATTGACCCTGCAGCCTTCCAGAATTGTTCGAAGATTTGTGACTACGAACCATTCAAATTGTCTTCTGATTGAGAGTAGCTTCAATGCTTTCAATGTCACACTGCCATAAGAATATGTTCAGATCAGCTTGAATATCCTCTACATCTCTTGTAGCCTTCACTATGCCTAGTACTCTGGCATCATTTGCAAAGCAGGAGACCGATGAATGTGGACAATCATTAGCCATAACAAAGAGGAGCAGAGGGCCTAGCACAGCGCCGCGTGGGTTTTTGAAATCACGATTCAGATTAGAGCTGATCTCCACCGGAGCCACAACGCGAATCATCGCAAGCTCCTCCATAGGGCACTAAGTTAATCGATTCTGTTGTTTGCTAGTGACTTCATCAGAATTAAATAATTCAAATATTTCAGCTGTGGTACATTATACAGATACAGACACTAGGCCGAAATCCCCCAGCATGGGGGGTGACCGACGGCAAGGCGCACCTCACTCTCATACACTCACACTCGCACACCTTAGCTCCTTAGGCGCAAAAGGGTCCGGCCGGGGACCCCGCCACACACCCTCCGTGTCATGAGTGCGGTTCGAGGTCAGTGTTGGCAGCAGGGCCAGACAGCGTGACTGGTTTGCCCCTGCCGCGTCATGATGACCGCCCCCCCCCCCCGCCCACGACCATCCAGTCACTCAACGATATACTTAGGGCGGGAAAGCACATCAGGGCAGCATCTAAACTCATCCGGTCACTATCATTCTTCACTCACGCCTATCCAGTGCAAGCTCTCTCGCTACCTTCACACTCACGTCTCTCTTTCCTGACGCCTGCTTCACACCATCCATCCACCCAAAATTCGGGTTTCCCTCTAGGCCTACGTCCACTCGCCTCTGACTTAAACACCTTTTTCACCAATCTCCCTTCATCCATCCTCATCATGTGCCCGAACCATCTCAGAACATGCGAATCAACTCTGTCCTCTAACTTCTTCACCATCCGCGTTCTGATGCGAGTCTCTCAGCGACACTCCAGCCATGCTCCTCAAACATTTCATCTCGAAAACATTCAACCTTTTTCTCTCCTCTGCTCTCACCCCTCCAAGTCTCAGCTCCGTACAGCACAGTTGGCACAACGACACCCCCAAACAGCTCTTTCTTTGCTTCCATCCCCAACGTCCTGCAGCTCATTACGCTCTTCAGTGCACCCAACACTTTACACCCCTCCTTCACTCGCGACTTCACCTGTTTCCCCTTTTTCAGTCTTCTCCACATGGGAGCACAGTTACTTATAACACTGAACTTCTTCCAACAACTCTCCATTTAGGAGGACACTAATTCTGCCTCGCATCGACAGTCCTCGGGCATCTCATTACTGTACATAATAGCTTTTGTTATCTCAATTCTCTCGATGAAAAGCTATTTCTCTGTAATGAGTAGGAGCCATATGGTTTGCATTGCGCTTCTGGTTTTGTTCAATGAATCCTGAAGGGAATCTCAAAACTCACAAGTTTCTCGACTCTCCTCGAGTTTTTAGGAAAAAATAAAAAAAAATCCGCTAGGCGGCGCGTGGCGTTTTGCACCTATTGGTCTAAATGTCTTCCAGGTATCGGAGCGCGCTCGGTCATCTGCCGGCTGCAACCCCCAACCCCCTTCCTTCCAATATAAGCGTGAGCTGGGCTGCCCCATCATTCATGAGGTCTAGCGAAGTTGCTTCCCGTAAGGGTACGTTGGTGCGTAGTTAAGATAGCAGGAAGAGGAGGAGGCCCCATATGACTCTTACTTATTACAGAGAAATAGCTTTTTATCGAGATAACAAATGTTATGTTCTCTTCCACTCGTAAGAGCCATATAGTTTGCATAAAAAATACCATCATGCAGCGCAAGCTGGCCGATGCCAAAAGAGCACAGAAGGTGGATGGATCGGCTGCATCTAAAACTGGGTGTTTCCAAAGAAGCGCTTGCCGTGTAAGGAAATAACCCGTTTGTATAAATGACACTATATACAAGTATTGTTTGGTGCCTACCACAGCCAATATACAAGCTCATAGCGGCCAAATAATATGCGGGCCTAGAGTATGAGCACCTGAATAGTAATTATGTACATCAATATACACTGTCTTCTAGGATGAGTGTGAATGCACAGCCAGGTAGTGGCAGGAGAATCCTCAATATTGAAATATCTGCCCCTAGTACCATAGCTAATACGTTAACTTTGCCGTACAGGGAGTCGGATAAAGTAATTATATACTGAGGAAACCAACGCCCTTATCCCGAAGCCGTAGCGTTAAGTACTTCAGAACGATATGGTACGATAATCCATACACATACCATATAATGTGTACCAAAGTTTCTGGCATTAGCTAGAGTAATGTCACAAACTATTGAAGCGAGAGGGACTATCCACCTGGTTCTCAGTGGGATGCAAGGTAGGTTAGGGTTCCCCACTGCAAATATGTATGTGTGCCCAAACACGTGGGGTGACTTCCAGAACTCCTTGGATATGAGGTCTTGGAGAGGGACCTCGCTCATCTAAGCGAGAGTTGAGGCAGATTTTCTGTCGTCGTGAGCTTTAGTAAAGGCACGCGGTGTGGCTTCATTGATAAACAAGCAGATGTAATGCCCCACCGATGATGTCTGAAGTGGTTTGTCTGCAGTAGGATGGATGAGAAACAAGTCATTGTTTGACGGACATCGTGCTACGTAGGCTTGGGTAAGGTCATTGGGCCCAGGCCGTGTGTCCGGCCATCCGGCAGCAGTGAGGCGATAGAGATGAACGGTGGCATGTGGGTGAGGGTCTGGTTTTGTACCGGGAACTTGTCATCGCATGGAGGGTTCCTGAAGAAATGTAGTCCCGTGCGTGACATAGCTGCAATCTCAGAGACCCTGTTTCCTGCTTCGAGAAACGGATTATTCTGAAAGAGCGCTTATACTGACTTTGTTTGAATATTGGAGCGAGGAGAGGCGAGCGTGTCGAGAACCTGCTCCAGCTTCCACTGCGGCACGAAACGTCGTTGTGTTGGGTATGCGTGAAACTGGGCTTTTGCCAGGTCCTTGAAGATCGCCTCGCGGGTCGTGACGCCAAACCCAAGAAAGAGAGGCAAATGAAGCGCATTCCTGTGAGTCATAACTGTACGAGGTATGAGCTGCTTCTGCTTGTAGGCATAGTGCAGGGACGTGAAGAGGGTGAACTGGTTGATGGACTGCACCTTTGTGGCGCGTGGCCAGGCCTGGAAACGTGTCCAGAAGCCTTGGTATTGGCGTTGTGTGGACTGCCTGGGTGTGTTGGCCAGGGTGTCAGCATGCAATCTATTGTATATGATAGTGAGCCCCGTTATGAAAGACTTAGTGCTAGATTAGTCGAGAAGGGTTGTGATGTTAGAGGCACCTCCCTGCTTTCGACGCGCTGGGCCACGTCGAGGCCGAGCGAAAAGTCGCTGAAGGACGCGACGACCTTGGGGCCCCCCACTGTGTGTTGAGGTGGTCGTGCACCACTAGGACGTCTCGAGCTTGTGGAGCACTTGGAGGGTCAGGTTGCACGGAGGGAACAGGAATATGTCCGTTCACTGCTTCCCGTCGCATTGGTGGGAAACCACGAAAGTTGCTCGTGGGTTATGAAACGGAGCTGCAAATAGCGGGAAGTCATGGTTTCCCGGATGCGCGAAGGGGTCTATTTTGCAGAGTCCCGCGCAGGTAGAGAGGCGGAAGCGCGAGAGCTGATCGGCCCAGACGTTCTGCGATCCGGGAAGGTAGGTCGCGAGAAGCGTGAGGTGACGGTGCTGGAGGATCTTAGAAGCTGTGCTCCGAATTTTTGGAATGCCGAGGCCTTGCTGGAGCCCAAGTGATTCGCCATGGCTACCCCCCCCACCTTGTTGTCTGGCAACACTCGGACTGTAGTGTGGTGCCAATGAGCTCGTGCCCGCAGCGCATGTACGATGGGCAGCGATACCATCGACGTAATTGGAGAATGCATCCCAATGTCGACCAGCGGCCGCAAGACTACTGGTCGCTGCAACATACAGCCCCCGAGCGTCGCCAGATGCGTCCATCCACAGGAGATCCTTCGGTGGAGGCATTACGAACGGGAAGTGGGAGTGAAGGAAAGCCTCGCTGCTCCAGTGCTGGACCGCGCGGGGCTAAGGATTGTTGAGGTGGCTCGGCTTGCGGGATAGGCGCAGGGATCGTTCTGCTAGCAACACTCAGTTGAGGAAGTGGTGAGCATGGCGTATGTAAGGTGTTCGTTAATACATAAGGCCAAGGGAACTGTGATGCTGTCGATGTGAGATAGTTCAACGGGGAAGTATCTCCGTGGCCATGTCCCTGCCGCGGTCGATGTGCTGTGAGGTCGGGGCGAAGGGCCCGGCCTCTCCATTGAGTGTTATCTCCAGAAAGTCGAACTGCTCAGTGGGTTCTATAATAGACTTCCTCCGGTGGACGTGGCAATCGAGCTTGAGGAGAACGTTGCAGGCCGTCTGGGTGGTGCGCTGGCAGTGATGTGCTGTTGGTGCCTGGAGCAGCCAGTCGTTGAAGTAGAAGGCCACATCTATCCCTAGCTGGTGGAGCAAGTGAAGGGGTAGCTTCGCGATCGCTGTAAAGATCTTTGGTCCCAGGTTAAGGCCACATGGGAAGGCCCAGAAAAGGTACCGTTGGCTCCGTAGTTTGAAGGAACTTTGGAACCTGGGATGAATTTGAACATGCGGGAAAGCGACCTTGGTGTCCAAGTTGGTGAATTAGAGAGGAGACTTCAGCACCACTCATATTCGATGCGAGTTGGACCCTCGAAACGCGGTTACCAGGATGTATTTGTTGAGTTCCGAAAGATCGATCAACACGTGATCCCCTCTCAAAGCCTTGAGACCGCAAGGATACGGGATGCGAAAGCTGGTTGTTTGGGCCCTCCCGTGACTACGCCGTTGAGCAGGAAGTCTAACCCGAGGAGTTTGAGAACGCCCTCGAGTTGTCGGTGCGAGGCAGTGTGATCGAGAGGAGGAGGGTCGCGGCGCTCTTCTCCAAAAGAGGCTTTTGGACAGGACGCGTTTGACCCAAGGCGCTTCGCGCCTGTGTGCTTGGCGACACCTGAGTGCCGCCGGAAGAGCGTTAGTACTTACGGGAAGGGAAGCGGTCCTGCTTTCCGTAGTCACCTGAGGAGTTAGGGCGGGGTGGAGCGCTCCTACGGAGACTGCGGGTGAACTCGCGTGTCATACGTTCAGGGGACCACGGATGCGAGCAGGAATACCCGCCATGGACACGTTTAGGACATATCCGCGCAGGGTGTGGGCGACCGGAGCGCGAAGCTGGAGATCCTTTGTACTTTAGCGGGAATGCGTCGGATAGAAAAAGGGGGTCTTGCCCCTAGTGGTCACGAAGTGAGCCGTTGGTGGGACGATTGGCGCATTAACGGATTCCCTCCGGGCCCCGATTCTATGACAGCCTGATGTAGGCGCGAAGTGCGCATTCGACCCGGAGTCGAGCTCCTTTGTGGGAGGCTCCGTCTCGTTGCGCGATATCTGTTCCTGCACGCCTCAAAGGTAGGACTGCCTGGAGGCACTGTCCTGGCTGACGTCTATGTCGCACTCAGCTGGCCAGTATACGTGACCTTTCGAATAAACCGGAATGCCGTAGGCACTCGGTATGGAGGTCATCGTTGTGCACAATGCGAGCCTGAGACGCTGTCATCAGATGACTTGCGATAGCTCGCCTGTCGCTGAGGTGATTGCGGACATCGTCACTGAAACAAAGGAGATTGAAGTATAGGTATGGTACCCGGAATTTTCATATGAGACATAAAATAAAGCCAATATGTCTGGAATGTATTGCAAGATTTAGTTATTGTGCAATGAAAGCTGCAATGCTGACCGTAAACCACTGTTTACGTTGGATTTCAGTCTCACGCCTTGCTAGAGTTTGTATGGGTGCCGAGTCTGTTATCCGCATATGACAGAAATAAATATATATCCCTGAGAAACTGCTGCATTACGTTGGGTTTGTAGAGCAATATTGACTTGCGTCCCGTGGTACGTCATGTGACTCATGATCCTCTATTGTTGGCAAGCGAAACTCCTTGTCTTGTACTGCCAGGTACAGATGACCTAATGTGCATCGAATGTTGACCAGAAACCACCAAGTATCGTTGTATTAGAGCAAACAGTGTCGTAGTCCCGGAGGATGTCATACATGACCCGAAATTGTTTGCCTGCAGGTGTCGAGGGCTGTGCGGGGACACCTTACTTCAAACCCAAAACACCAAAGGTGTCAGGTTGTAGACTATGCTTGTAGGACTAATCAAGTGTTGATTAAAAACTCACTGTGACTTGGCAAAATTTCAAAACCGAAGTTTCTCAAGCAGCGTCATACGTGACACATAATCATCTGCAAGTCGTTGTAAAGGGCTGTTCGGGGACAGCTTACTTCAAAACCTGACATCGGTGGTGCCAGCATACAGGGTATGTCATATGACTTGACAAGCATTGTTCAGAAACTGCTGTGTGTGAGCAGAGTTTGGAAACCCAAGCTCTTGAACAATTCCCAAAGTCAAATCATGTGGCCTTTGGTAATATAGTTGAGAAAGGAAAAAAATTGTCAACCAAAAAATTTATTTGTAACAACAATTTTTTTTGTCAACAGAACTTTTTGTGTTGACAGAAGTTTATTGTGTAGCCAAATTTGTTTGTTGACATTTAAAAGTGGACAAATTTAGTGTCAACAAATTTTGTAAGTCGGCAAAATTTGTGTCGACAAATTTATAAGGAGACAATTTGAGTCGACAACTTTTGTGTGCCGACAAATTTCTGTTGAGTCAACATGCAAAGTAAAGTAATATGTGACCCCCTAGTCATCTGAGGGGAGGTGTGGCAGACCGCCCATGGGCCGCTGACTTCAAGGCCAAATACCGATGGCAAGCATCTGCCTATGGCAGGTATCTGCCTTAGAGCAGGATTCCAAAGTCAAACATTGAACGGTTCGTAATGGAACATCAAACGTGACCCGTAATCATCTGCGAGTATTTTGACAAATCTTCGCCAAAATTTCTGTTGCAACAATTTTTGTTGAGAACTGTATCGACAAATTGTTGTGTCAACAGATTTCTGTCTTCAACAACAAGTTGTTGTGTCAACAGATTTGTCTTGCCATTTTTTTTCGTTTTGACAAATTTGTTTTGACAATTTTTGTCAAAAACTGTATTAACAATTTGATGTGCTGACAGATTTCTGTCTTGACAATTTTTGTCGAGAACTGTGTAATGGGACTTCCATGTCATTGATTTCCCTCTAACCATGTGTCCTTTTTGTCATAGGTGACTTGTTGGTCTATGATAAAGGAGTCATCGAAAGCAGCTACTGTTGCTGCGCCGTGTTAGCAAACTGTTGCTACTAATTAACTGACCACCAGCTGGTCCAGCAGCAGAAGAGGAGCCCAAGGGAAGCCCCAATCTCTGGCACTCAACCTTCGCCCAAGCCTCCACCCAATTGTTTCCCTAAGTGTTCTTCACACTTTGCACAGTTGCCCATGTCCCCTGTGTTCTCCGATTGGCCCTGTTTATATAGGGAGCTGTTGGTGTGCCCCTATTACCACGCGGTTAAAGGTATTTCGAGTTTAAGTTAGATTATTAAACTATTGAAACTGTGGTACCCATTCTTTACATCAATGACTGAGGAGAGAATATAAGTGAAGTTGGCCAAGCAGTGACAGGGTCAGCAGTCAACAGCCCATAGTGGCAAGTTGGTTTGATTTGATGCGGTGGAGCTCAGCGCGGTAGCCACGATCCAATTTGGTCAAATCAAATTGCAGTACTTCTAGGAGCAGAACCCTGAGATAGTTACTTGCTTACGACAGTGGAACCCAATCTTTTCCCAACAGGGAGCTCCTCCTCAACAGTCATATCTTGCCTCCAAGCCTTTCCCTACTATTGCCCTGGGGAAATTAAAGTCCTATATTGAGCATGGTTCATACAATGGAGTATGACTACCTCATAGGTGTTTGCTGACTGGCAGTTTTGTCATCGCCTTTCTTGGAAGCACAAATTGCTCTCATCGATGTCAGCATTACCACTTGTGCTATTTAATAGTTAGCAGAAGAAGGCCCACAACCTATTTCAAGAGTGATACATGTAGCTTGCTCTTCTAGCCTTTGAGCCAGTTAGTCTGCGGATCTAGAAGCATCATAATTCATTGTCGATGAGCCAGAAAGCAAACCTTTCACTGTTGGCTTTGCATGCTAATATCATTGCAAGATTTAGTTTCAGCCCTTAGAAACATTTCCAATAATATACACCGAAACATTCTTGTCTGCTTTGCTCATAGTTTAGGTAGGTTTTGCTTTTGTTATTGTTTTTTGATGCTACATAAACTGCTGTGATCCAGTTACGAGTAAGTGGAATTGTTTTTATTTGTAGTGAGTGAAAGCAGTCATACAACTGCAGTAGTAACAGTCATACAGCTGTTCAGAAATTAGTTAGTGAAAGCAGTCACACAGCTGCAGTAGTAACAGTCATACAGCTGTTCATAAATTAGATTGATAGCAGTCATACAGCTGCAGTAGTAACAGTCATACACATGTTCAGAAATTAATTAGTGAAAGCAGTCACACAGCTGCAGTAGTAACAGTCATACAGCTGTTCAGAAATTAGTTAGTGAAAGCAGTCATACAGCTGCAGTAGTAACAGTCATACAGCTGTTCAGAAATCAGTTAGTGAAAGCAGTCATACAGCTGCAGTAATAGTGGTCATACAGCCACTCAGTTATATTAAATTAGGAAAGCAGTTTTCAACTGTTGAATAGGTCTGTAGTTCAATTGAAATCCATTACTGCTTAGTTGGAGGGATTATTTAGGCAGCTGCATATACCATTATAGGAAGGGTAGTTAATAGCAATAGTATAGTAGGAGCTGCACCTAATAGCATAGTGTTATCAGGGGTAGGAAGGCAGGAGTGGCCTTGTGCACCTATTGGTTGGTTTGATATGTTGTTCCTGTTCTAGGGGAATTACATTCAATAATTGCATATTATCAATAAATGATATCATTCACTATACAATCATAAGGTCAAGCATTTGTTTAGGTGGTTTGGTGTTGTGTGCAGTAATTAGGACATTGCAAATGCAGAACAAATCCCTGATGATCAGAGAGCATTGCAAACACAGATCAAATTTCTGATGATCACAAATCATATTATTATGATGTACATAATCCAAATCAGATAGCATATGTAAATTGGTGCCATGACCAGGATTGGGGCTTCCCTTGGGCTCCTCTTCTGCTGCTGGTCAGCTAATTAGTAGCAACAGTTTGCTAACACGGCGCAGCAACAGTAGCTGCTTTCGATGACTCCTTTATCATAGACCAACAAGTCACCTATAACAAAAAGGACACATGGTTAGAGGGAAACAAATGAGATGGAAGTCCCATTACAACACTGCTAGAGGCATTTCCCCCAAGTGTTCTTTACACTTTACACAGTTGACTGCTGACCCCGTCACTGCTTGGCCAACTTTACTTATACTCTCTCCTCAGTCATTGATGTGAAGAATGAGTACCACAGTTTCAATAGTTTGATAACCTAACTTAAACTCTAAATACTTTCAACTGCGTGGTAATAGGGGCACACCAACAGCTCCCTATATAAATGTCATGCATGGACAAAGTCTCCAAATTCATCAGACCTGGGCATCTTGAGGTGAATAAACTAACTGTACATCACCACCTCATCATACAGCTAGTAAATACCAAACAGGTCCCTAGAATCAAGTGACCAAACAGGGCCAATCGGAGAACACAGGGGACATGGGCAACTGTGTAAAGTGTGAAGAACACTTGGGGGAACAATTGGGTGGAGGCTTTGGGCGAAGGTTGAGTACCAGAGATTGGGGCTTCCTTTGGGCTCCTCTTCTGCTGCTGGACCAGCTGGTGGTCAGCTAATTAGTCGCAACAGTTTGCTAACACGGCGCAGCAACAGTAGCTGCTTTCGATGACTTCTTTATCATAGACCAACAAGTCACCTATAACAGAAAGGACACATGGTTAGAGGGAAACAAATGAGATGGAAGTCCCATTACGACTGTATTGACAATTTTTGTCAAGAACTGTAACTACATTTTGTTGTGTCGACAGCTTTCTGTCTCAACAATTTTCTGTCCTGTGAAATTTCTGCTTCAACAATTTTTGTCGGGAACTTTTTCCTCGGATTGTCGTGCTGACAGATTACTGTCTCGACAACTTTCTGTCGACAAATTTATGTTTTGACAATTTTTTTCAAGAACTGTATAGACAAATTGTCTTGTCAACAGATTCTTGTCTCGACAACTTTTTGTCTAAACAAATTTCTGTTTCAACAATTTTTGTTGAGAACTGTATCGACAAAATGTTGTATCAAAAAATTTCTGCAACGACAACTTTCTGTCTCGACAAATTTCAGTTTTGACATCTTTTGTCGAGAACTGTTTCGACAAGTTTTGTCATGAACTGTATTGACATATTGCCACGTGGACAGATTTTTGTCTTGATAACTTACTATCTTGACAAATTTCCGTTATGACAATTTTTTTTTGAGAACTGTAGCAACAATTTGTCCTGCCGACAAATTTCTGTCTTGACAACTTTCTGTCTCAACAAATTTATGTTTCAACCATTTTTGTAGAAAATTGTATCGACAAATTGTCGTGTTGACAGATTTGTCTCGACGAATTTCTGTTTTAATAATTTTTGTCCAGAACTGTATCAACAATTTTTGTCAAGAACTGCATAGACACATTGTCGTGTCAACAGATTTGTGTCAACAACTTTCTGTTTCAACTAATTTGTTTAGACAATTTTTGTTGAGGACTGTAAAGAAATTCTTTTTCAAGAACTGTACTGAGAAATTTTTATTGAGAACTGTATCAACAGATTTCTGTCTTGACAAATTTCTGTTTAGACAATTTTCATCAAACTCTTTCAAGAACTTGTTGTGTTGACAGAAGTCTGTCTTGACAACTTTCTGTCTTGACAAATTACTTTCAATTTTTTTTGTCAAGAACTGTATTGACAATTTCTGTTGAGAACTGTATCAACAATTTTTTTGTTAAAAACTGTATCAACAAATTGTTGTTCTGTCTCTACAAATTTGCTTCGACAATTTTGGTCAGGGACTGTATCGACAATTCTTGTCAAGAACTGTCACCAGTTTGTCGTGTTGACAGATTTGTCTCAACAACTTTCTGTCTCAACAAATTTCTGTTTCGACAATTTTTGTCGAGAACTGTATTGACAATTTTTGTCAAGAAGAACTGTATCAACAACTTTTGTCAAGAACTGTATCGACAATTTTTGTCGTGAACGGTATCGACAAATTGTCGTGTCAACAGATTTCTGTCTCGACAACTTTCAGTTTTGACAATTTTTGTTGAGAACTGTGTAGACAATGTTGTAATGACAATTTGCTGCATCGACAGAGTTCTGTTTCGACAACTTTCTGTCCCGACATATTTTGACCATTTTTGCCAGGAGCTGTATTGACAATTTTTGTCGAGACCTGTAATGACAAATTGTTGTGTCAACAGATTTCTGTCTCAACAAATTTCTGTTTCGACAATTTTTGTCAATAACTGTACAGACAAATTGTTGGGTTGACAGATTTCTGTCTTGGCAACTTTCTGTTTCAACAATTTTTGTCGAGAACTGTATCACCAAATTGTCATGTTGACAACTGTATCAACATATTATCTTGTTGTGGGATGCAGCTCACTAAGAGCATGTTCAGTGTGGCAAGGCAATAATTGGTGACCCCATCTGTGGCTCTGGGGCAGTGAGTCACTACTCCAATGCCCAGATGGGCTGCCGCGCACTTAATCTTACCTTCCGAGAAGTGAAACGATTTATCAGGATAAGGTGAGGCGGGAGTGCTCTGCATCCGAAGCCAGAGCGACTAATGAATGATGGGGCAGCCCAGCTAACGATTATACAGGAAGAAAGGGGGTTTAGGTTTGCAGACGGCAGATGACCGAGCGCGCCCCGGTGCTTGGATGTCATATAGACCGATAGGCGCAAGACGCCACGCGCCGCCTAGTGGACATAAGTTTATTTTTTCTAAAAACTCGAGGACAGTCGAGGAGCTTGAAAGTTTCAAGATTCATGAGTAAGGTTAAAAGACACAAAGGTCTAAATTGGTCGAAAACTACGTTCAACGGGTGTTATTAATATTCTCTTGTATAAACGTCCCTGTAATGTTTTCTCTTCAGGATTCATTGGATAAAACTAGAAGTGCAATGCAAACCAAATGGCTCTTACGGGTGGAAGAGAAACGCAGGCTGGTGCGTACAAGAACAGAAAGGTTCAAACGTAGCTACATACATGAACAGTTTATCGTTTCAGTGTATTGTGGGGTGAAGAAACCATCTCACCTGCACCATTGGGTTTTACACTGCTTTGTATAGTCCAATATGCTTCCAAAAGCGATTAGCTTATTCCGGTAGGTTAGGTCAGTGACTAAGTTCTGTAGGTTGCACGGGGGATTCAAAAAAAGTCGTCGGGCGACTGCGAGTGCATTGCAATCCATTATTAAGTGTTTCACGCTGATTGACACGTGGTGGCAACAGGGGCATGGTGGTGCAACCGGTCCTATGTCCATAAGATAGTTGTGGGTTATCCATGTGTGTCCCGTGCAGAAGCGGTTGATGAACAATTGATATCTTCTGTTGGAAAACTTGGTTTCCCATTCTCCAACCAAGGGTTTAACTGTCATTCCATCAGAACGTCATATGGGAGTGAATGATGGGGAACCCGTCTCGGTAGTGTATGGTGATAAATTGTTCATAGTTTGTAGATGTCAGTTTAGCTAGAGAATCTGCGAGCTCATTTTCCATTACTCCAGTTGACCAGGGATCCCGCAGAATTCGACCGCTTGGCCCGTTTCTGACATTGGGAAGAGATCATGCTCCATTTTATGTCTAGCGTTGGGGTGTTCATAGTGCAGAGTTTAGAACTGAGTGACGGCACTCACGACTGGTTGAGAATACGACAGATTTGAAATGGCTAATTCGAGTGCATAGAGCTCTGCAGAGAAAACATAGGCTTCTTGTGGGGATGTAGCCGGATGTGCGGTTTCCCCGCACACAACGGCAGCTTCCACTCATATGCGGTTTTAGAGCCGTCAGTGTATATATGGCGGTAACCGGGATATTGATTTGAAGAATTTGGTACTAGAATATAGGCTTGATAACCTTGCGATTGATGTTCAGCGAGGTAGATATGTTGTCCACACGTAGGGAGATTGGTGGGCATATATTCTTCTTAGCCGCAAAGTGGCGTTTAACGGAAATGTTGGTGGACTGTTAATTAGGCTCTATATTTTGAAATAGTATTGCAGCGAGAGTTTGTTTCACCGGAGCGGAATTTGAAGATCGTTAGCTGGCACGTTCAGGAATTCGATGGAAGTGGAACGAAACGCGCCGGGTGTGATGCACATTGCGCTGCTTGCGACGATCGGGGGTGGTTTTGGTGGATAAACCGTAAACAGCACCTCCATAGTCAATGCGTGAACGTTTTATTGTTCTGAACAACGTCATACTGGTGACCATATCAGCACCCATTTTCAAGGACATTATAGACTGGATAAATCCCGCTGACTTTTTCAGCGGGTCTACAGGGCTGTAATGTGAGGTTGCTATGTGAATTTAGGGTCCCACACAAGACCTAGCAACTTTATGACTTCTTCGCCTACTAGAGGTGTGTTGTACAGTATGAGGGCAGGTTTCAGGTGTAGGCCAGGAATGTTATTAAAATGCATGCTTTTAATTATTGAGGGCGAGAATCGGAATCCGTTCAAGGAAGTTCAGGTACCTATGGAGTTCATGTTGAATAGTTAAAAGGCTTTTAACAATTCAAATTTGTAGGTCGTAGGTTATCCGCGAATACTAATGAAGCAGTCTTCCGTCACGGGGGAGAATGTCGGCTAGCTGGTCGATATAGATACAGACACTAGGCCTAATCCAACAGAAAGGGGGGTGGCCGTCGGCAAGGCGCACCTCATACGCTCACACTCACAAAACTTAGCCCTTTTGAGCTAAAGGGTCCGGCCGGTAACCCCGCAACACACACTCAGGGTCACAAGTGCGGTCCGAGGATCCGTTGTCACCAGCAGGGCCCACAGTTTTAACTGGTTTACCCCGCCGAATCATGATGGCCGCCCTCCCCCCCAACCCACCCACCCACGACCATTCCGACAACGTGATGCCAAGGGCGGGAAAGCGCATCAGAGCAGCGTCAAAAATCAACCATTCACAACCATTCTCCACTTACTCCTGTTCATTGCACGCTCTCTCGCTACTTCCACATACAAGTCTCTCTCCCTTCTTAAAGCCTGCTTCACAACATCCATCCACCCACACTTCGGTCTACCTCTAGGCCTGCAACTACTTGCCTCCGCCTTCATCACCATTTTTGCCAATCTCCCTTCATCCATCCTTAGCACGTGCCCGAACCATCTCAGAACACGCGAATCCACCTGTCCACCAACTTCTTCGCCATTCCCGTTCTGATTCGATCCCCGTCGTTGGTGATCTGGTCTCTCAGCGTCACTCCAGCCATGCTCCTCAAACATTTCATCTCGAAAACATTCAACCTTCTTTTCTCCTTTTCTCTCACCCCCCCCCCCCTCCTCCAAATCTCAGCTCCGTATAGCACAGCTGGGACAACGACACCCTTATACAACCCTCTCTTTGCTTCCATCCCTAACGTCCTGCAGCTCATTGCACTCTTCAGTGCGCCCAGCACTTTACACCCCTCCTTCACTCGCGACTTCACCTCAGTTTCCACTAATTCAGTCTTCTCCGCATGGGAGCCCAGATCCTTAAAACACTGAACTTCTTCCAACAACTCTCCATTTAGGAGGACACTAGTTCTGCTTGTATCAACAGTCCTCGTTACCCTAAATTACCTAAATTTTACCCACGTTCACTTTGAGCTTCCTCCTCTCACACACTCAACCAAACTCTGGCACTAGTCTACATAGCTTCTCCCTGAATCCGCAACCAGCGCCGTATCGTCCGCAAACGGCAACTGGCTCAACTGCCAAACCCGCCCACTCGGTTCCAACAGCTCTAAGCCACGACCCAGCACACTCGCATTCACTCCCCTGATCACTCCATCCATGTAGAGATTGAACAGCCAGGGAGACATCACGCACTCGTCTTAGCCCCACTTTCACTGTGAAGCAATCACTCACCTCGCTTCCCACTCTGACACAAGCTCGGCTGCCAACATAAAAACTCTGCCCCGTTTTCAACAGATTTCCGCCCACTCCATACAAAAGCAACACCCTCCTCAGCACTACCCAGTCAATCCTGTCGTATGCCTTTTCCAAATCCATGAAGTCCCAGATCACATCCTTTCCCTTTGCAAGGTACTTCTCATAGACCTGCCTCACTCCGAAAACTTGATCGGCACACCTTCGCCCACTCCTAAAGCCACACTGTTCCTCTCCAATTGCGCAATCCGTATATTCTCTAATTCTTTTGATCAGAACTCTCCCATACAACTTACCAACCACACATAACAAACTGACACCTTTCGAGTTGCAGTGTTCATTTTTATCTCCTTTGCCCCTATGCAGCAGGGCAATGCAGGCACTGCGCCTCTCAATCGGTACCACGCCCGCCACAAAACAAATGTTCAGTAGCCTCACCAACCATTCAACAAAGGTTATTCCACCCCTTTTCAAGCACTCGGTCGCAATGCCATCCAAACCAGGGGCTTTTCCTGCTTCCATCACCTTCACCGACTCCTGAACCTATTCCCTAGTAATGTCCGCTACAAGTCTCGCTCCAAAAGCCGGCATCTGCGCAGCACCACCCACAGCAACAATGTCAGTCATTCTGGCATCTTCGACATTTAACAATTCATCAAAATACTCGGCCCACCTTTTCCGTACACAACCAATTTACGTCAACAACTGGCCGTTTTTGTCTTTCACTGCCTCCTCCTTTCTGGTGTCTCCCTTCCTCACCCTCTTAACCTCTTTCCAGAACATCTTTTTGTTCTCCTCGAAATTCTGGCACAACCGTCTGACCCACCTGGCATCAGCGTCTCTTTTTGCTCTCCTCACCACTCGCTTTACCTCCTTCCTCTTCTCCTTATAGTTGTCATGGGCCACCATTGATCTTGCTAGCAGTCATTCCTCAAAAGCTCTTATTTTCAGCGCCACCGCCAGTTTGACCTCCTCGTGCCATCACTCGTAGCCCTTCCGTCTGCACCCGCCCACACGGCGCACACCACACATTTTTCGAACATCTCAACAAGGCATCTCCGAACGTCTTCCATTCTTCCTACACATCTTGCAGGTCCTGCCAACTCACATAGACATATTCCTCCCTCAACGCCTGCTGGAACTCCTCAGCTCTGCTTTTCACGTTTAGCTCACTCACTTTCATTACCTCTCCAACTCCTCCTCCTCTCACTATTTTGTTTCCCTTCCACCTATGCTTCACTCTCAATCTCCCTTCCACCAGCAGATGGTCAAACACTCCTCAATCCTCCCCTCTTAACGCCCGCACATCTAACAGTCTCCACACCACTCTCCTCGAAATTGGCACAAAATCCAACAGCGCTCTCTCCACCACTGCACCATGGGCCATCCTTACCCATGTGTGCTTGTGGATATTTTGCTTCTTGAACAGGCTGTTTCCGACGACCAGCTCCTGCTGAATGCACAAACCTTCAAGGTTTTCTCCACTGTCATTCCTACCAGGAACACCATACCTCCCTAACAAGTGACAGTGACTTGTGGGACAACACTTATGACTTTGACTGGTGCAGAGGTTTCCCGATTTACTACCACAATTTGGGTTCTGACTTTCCTTGGACACCTGCGTTATGTTTGATCATAATGACAGTATGCTGTGATCTAGTTTGTCAAAGGCCTTGAAAAAATCTAGATAATCAAATCACAATGCATTATTTATTTTATCATAGTGCTCCATAGTGCTCTAAATATGTTGCTTGGAGTTGAACTATTTATAAATTTCAATTTTTGGTTTGTTACAATTGGTTCTTTCCTAATTCTTTTGAATACTTTGAATACATGCGATGTCACAGAATTTGGTCAGTATTTCGATGAGCATGTGAGGGTACCTCTTTAAACTAGAGGGAAGATGGCAGCATGGTTCATGGTTTGTGGATGTCAGAGGTGTCCTAAGATTTCTGCCACAATATTTGTTGTGGTCTTGACAGTAGCTATCTGATTGCATTGTTCAATAGACTAGCTGGGATGTCCTCTGCCCTGGATGCGTTTCAGTAAATATATATGTCATTTGTAGGTTTTGTAATTTCAAATCGTCAGTGTTAAGATCCATTGATGAAAAATTTAAGGCTACCTCAAAATTTGTCTGCGTAAACAATTTAATATTAAATATTAATTTGTTATTCTCACTCAACAATTCACTCGTTGCCTTGTTTTCATGACCGAGTGGGTAGAGTGTCGACCTCTCATAGCAAAACTTCCATTGCAAGCTGAAGGTTGAAGGTTCGAGCCTACCCAGCCCCAAGAGACATTCTGGCGGGTCTCTTAAATGGTCAAAGGCCAGCCCATAAACACTGGGGGTACAAAAGACTATCAGATATCAGCTACCCTGTAACCCGCCATATAAGCAAAAAATCTCCAAAATGCCTAAAAAGAGACCAGATTCATCAATTAAGGGGCCAAATATAGTTTTAGAGGTCAACTATTGATCAAAGAATAACCAACTTGTGCGAGCTTCTGTTATTGTTTACATTCAAAGAGGAGAACTTGTAAGAATTACATGTTTTGGGCAAAGGCTGTGGCTACAGACAGGCAGAAGCCATGGTGTTCTAAGCAACGTAGCAGTGTACAAATCAAACAGAAGAAAGAGAAGAGGAAAGCAGATATGACCAACAGGTATTGTTGGAAAGAGTATCTCACACCCAAGATATGTTTGTGTATAACAAGTGTGCTGAACTTCAGCACAAAAGATTTGATTTTTGCTGGCCCATAGGAACAATATATTTTGTGATAGTCCTTGGTCAATATTTGAGATGGAGAGTCATCGTCGGTACTCATGCTGTTGAATTAGTTAATGACATACTTATCACTGCATTCACACACGTCACTGTAGTCACACTCATCACTGTGTTCACAACCATCACTGTGTTCACAACCATCACTGTGTTCACAACCATCACTGTGTTCACAACTGTCACTGTGTTCACAACCGTCACTGTGTTCACAACCGTCACTGTAGTCAAACCCATCACAGTGTTCATTGATTTTTAATGTGTACTTAGTATGATGCTTCATGGCAGCAAAGATTAGTTACAGAGTTACACAAAAACAAATTTTGCTCTGTGAAACAAAGATGCTGAATGGCATCAAACTCATCTGTAAAAATTATGCATTATTTGAAACCACATCATAACATCAACATTGGGACATGCCTATTTTATTTCTGAAACAAGTCTTGATATTGTCATCTTATACCATCTAATATTAAGGCCAAATCATCAGTAAGCCACATGAGAAAGTACTCTTTACATTTATTTTACATTTCTTGTGTTCACCATGATGAGGAGTTAGACCAACTTAGAGGAGAGGTCAAGACCATACATTCATTATACTCAGGGTAGAACATTATAGTATCATGTGAAGTTCATCACCCATCACTCTTGCCTTATCAATTACTCATCGTCAAACTGCGTACATATTTCTGCTGCCATTCATCATTCTGTAAAACCCTCAACATCAACAACGTCGTTACGAGGATACACAGGGAATATCAATTCAGCTACGCTTGCTCACTATTTACTGAAAATTCAACATCGCTACAATTATAATGATTTTTAGTCTTACTATTAATGACCTTTCATCATTGATATTCAAGTAATCCAACAATTAACAACAGCCCCCCTATCAGCAAAACGTATTACCAAAAAAGAATTGTTTGCCCTTCAACAATCTCAATACATGTAGTAGCTGCATCACACTTTTATGTTTTAATTGCTCACTGACAAAACGTGTTCAATCCGGTTTGTTCATTTACAGGAGTAAAAAGTGCTATCTGCATCGTGGCGTATTAATTACTCGCAGACGTATCTCGTACGACCTTCTGCTCTTAAGTTATTTTCCATCGAGACTCTAGCCAAAAATTTGGGCATAGAATTTTTGCACGGTCATATCTCAGAGCCTTCTGCTAACTTTGCTATCGAGTCTATGACTTGCGACAGCATTGATATCAAAACTGGCATGAAATCCAATCAAGTAATGATGGCATCAAACCTAATCTGCAGACATTTGTTGATAAATTTTTCAGAGAACGGGCAAAATCATCCTTCACCTGTTCACAAACCTGAAAGCTCTTCTTAACAGGTCCTACCTTCAGCACAGCTTATATGTACTCGGCTCTTGCAGCTGCTGCCTGTTCTAACGCAATTGCTTTTAAAGATAGCCAAAGCACAGTGGGAGCACTATTTATAAGACACCTGGCAAGCTCTCGCTAGTCATTCATTTGAAGCTAGCCGACCCAACTCACTCTTTAATTTTTTCTATCTTGCTGGCGTATTTGTCGAAGAAGGGGTTGCTCTCGAGGTGTTGCATCGCCTCCTCCATCCTGCCGAACGTCAGGTACACACTCCGGGCCTGGCGACACGATGTGCAACGTTAGCATCTTGTTGAGTTAGGTCCATTTGAATTACATTAAAAATCATAATAGAAGTATTGGTATCAGACGAAAATAGGAATCGATACATTCCACTCTCAGGTGCTGACAGTGCTACCACAGCCCACCACAATGTTTCCCCCATAAACTATGACAAGCTAAGGTGGTTCAGGAAGCTATGAGAGAGTTGTATGAGGAGGGCGTTGTACCCAGTGTTCTCTACGGAGCTGAGATTTGGAGGGTGAGGGCAGAAAAGAGTAGAAGGTTGATTGATTTCGAGTTGAAATGTTTAAGGGGCATGGCTGGAGTGACACTGAGAGACAGGATCGATAACGAAGTTATTCGAATAAGACAGAGTAGATTCGTGTGGCCGAACAATCTCAGAGCACGCGAATCTACTCTGTCCTCTAACTTCTCCACCATCCGTGCTCTGAGATTGATGGGCACATGGTGAGGATGGATGCAGAGCGATTGGTGAAAAGGGTGATGAAGGCGGAGGTGAGTGGACGTAGGTCTAGAGGTAGACCGAAGTTTGGGTGGATGGTTGGCGTGAAGCAGGCATCAGGAAGGAGAGACATGAGTGTGGAGGTAGCGAAAGAGAGTGTATTGAATAGGTGTGAGTGGAGAATGGCAGTGAATTAATGTTTTTTTTTTAACGCTGGCATCTCTCAACGGCAAGGGTAAACCAGTCACACTGTCGGGCCCTGCTGCTGACACTCATGACCCAGAGTGTGTTGCGGGGTTTTCCGGCCGAACCCTCAAGCACAAAAGAGCTAAGCCGTGTGAGTATGAGAGCAATGAGAGGTGCGCCTTGTCGTTGGCTACCCCCCTTCTTGCACCAACTCTAGTGTCTGTATCTGTATATCTGAAAGGTGGCACTACTAGCACCTAATGTTGGAAATGTACAAATACATAAATTTCGACTGATACTGATATATTGTTCATTGCTATTACGTATCATTATGGAATCGATGTAAGTGTGCACTACTGCTTTCAACAAGTAAAATCATCAAACATTGGAATCACTGTGAGATAATTATATTCAAAAATATCAATTCATGCATTGCTGCTTTCAAAATATTAAATTTATGATCTTATCCTAACTTTTGATCAAAAAGGTATACAATTATAGGTGCTCACAGGCGATTTTTCACCGACTGACACTGCAAAAATGGGCTGATATCACCGATACCGAAACCTATATACGCTGATGGCCGCTAAGCTACCAGCCAACAGTGAACAGAATTTCAGGGAGCTCTTTGTAGATGTTTCTCATGTAGGCGAAGTTAAGTTAAAAAGCTAGTGTTCTATGCATATGTGACCCTTTTTCGGAGTGACGGCATACTGTTAGACAAGCGTGAACTGCTGATCATAGAATGAATTATCTAATTACTACACTGCAGCTGAGAGGATGAGAAGAGCGGTACAATGAGATTACAACAAATCAAGAATTAATCCTAATAAATGATATTTGAATCGTGAGTTGAAGTTTTCTTTTTCTTGTTTGTAAACAAAAAAATACTAATAACATTTCGGTCTCTTAAATTAGCAAAGTCTATGTTACAGGTAGAACTAGGCACGATGCTGCTGTATCTAGATAGTGTTTGGCAGTACATGTGTATAAGACAACAACAGGACTTAGCGCCCAAACTGGGTTGCCTTTTAATACTAAGAAAATTAGTTCTGAAGAAGAACGTCTAAGATACCATCTCGTGTCTGTGTTTTCCGTTTTAATAGATCAAGAAAGGGAAAGTTTGTAGACGAAAATAGCATTTAATGATGATACTCGAAACAACTCAAATCAGCACCCGAAGAGAAAGCCACCGACCCACGGTGTTGATCTGAGATTGTCACGGTTTCATTCCTCGTTAAACCAATGCTGACCGGCGTCATTGCTGAACACCGTTTTGCAACGAGCAGGTACCAATGCCGGGCCCTTTTTTTACCGTGCTAGTGCCGATGCCTGGCACTAATTCAACCGTATGGGTGTCAATGCCGGACACCATTTTTCAAAAATATACTGGTGAAAGTGCTATAGATGGGATCTATTTAGCGGCGATTTTGGTAGAATTTGTCGAGCCGTGATCTAGGTAAACGTTTCGATTGTATTGCTGTTCACAACTTCCGCGGGAAGTCTGTTCCATTCTTCGACAACCCTATTTGATTTGAGCCTCATTTCCACCAGAGCCTCAACGTGAGTAATAATAGGCTGCCCCGTAGGGCTCGATGATCATTGATTACAGTAGGCTCGCACGCCGAAGTGTGCGAGGAAAAAACGAAACAACGCTTTTAACGTCAAAAAAAAAAGTGAAAATTTTAGCAATGTCAGACGCACGCTGGCACGCAAAAGAAAAAACGCTTACTCGAAACGGATCTCCGCTTCAAATTCTTTACAACTTAAAGGGATATGTACGCACCCTAGTGCGTACAGGTAGCATTGTCGAGATTAGTACAAGGTCAGTGGCTACACGGGCAACATCAGCACAGACAGCAACGCAACACAATATTTACAGCTACGCGGTTTAGTTGTATAAATACAATTTATTTATTTAGGTAAGATAAAGACTCAGATGAAACGGAACGAATCCTCGCGTATGGACGTATAACTCTCATGAGTTATACGTCCATACGCCAGTGCGCTCTGATAGTATCGTCTAAATTGGTACAAGGGTCACGGCTACACGGACAAAGTCAGCTCCGGCAGCAACGCAACATAATGTTCACAGCTACTCGGTCTGTTTGGTTTATAGTACAATCTATTTATTCATGCAAGATAGAAACTCAAACAAAACGAATCCCCGCCTCCAACAACTTAGAACTCCATGAATAACATGCACGCGCGACAGTGCGTACTGTCAGCATCGTCGAAATTGGTACAAGGTCTATGGCTTCACGGATTAGATGGACTCCAACCGCAACGCGTCACAAGGTTTTATAGCTGCGCAGTCCAGGTCAGCCCCAGACACTGCATATGGTCCGTGCACGCGCGAGCGAGCACAGACTGAAGAAAAAATACCCATTC
>SDVV010000388.1:0-32608 GCA_016164225.1 Gammarus roeselii | reverse complement strand
TGAGCGGCTCAAAGCAATGCAGTTGTTTTCTGTGAGGGGAAGGTTGTTGCGTTCTGATCTTGTGAAGTGTTGGAAGATTTTTCATTGTTCTGTTGATTAAGGTTTGTCTGCTCTGTTTGAGAGAGCTCCAGATGTTGGCACTCATGGGCATCCTTTCAAGCTGGTGGTTCCTTGCTGTCAGACAGACTATAAACAGAGATTCTTTTATTCTCGCTGTGTGCAGATTTGGAACCGGATGCCCGCTGATGTGGTGCAGTGTGATTCACTTTGCAGCTTCAAGAGGGCCCTGGCGGAGGAATTGGGGGCAGTGTTGTATGAGTTTTGCTAGACTAAATTTGATGAGATGTTGTTGCTTCGTTTGTGTTGTTGACGGTTGTGTGCAGTTGTTGACTGTCTTCATTGTTTTGTTTTCTTTGGACCTATTGAGCGCATGCCGACCAGCGTCCTGCTGCAGTACTTGTACAGTGCTGTTCATTTTGATTGCTGGTGCGCTGAGGTGTACTGCCTCCCATGCCTGCGTGCCCTGTTGGCGGGGCTGTTGGGGCTGTGGGGGGCTGCAAAGGTGAGATACAAAGGTGAGATACAAAGGTGAGATATCAATTTTAAAATCAAGTTCAAATATAATGCCAGAAAAAATAGCAATAAAGTATTTTGTGAATCTTTAACTGTGTACTAATTTCCTCACAGTACTATACATTGTATGCAAAAAAACATACCATCTGTAAATTACAAAGAAGTTCCCATTGCTCAGACAAAAGGCAACATTCCAAGTTAAACTCCAACAACATACCTTGCAGTACTTGCAGGGAATAAAAATAGAGTGAAAAGCCCACCATGATGCTAAATTTTAATTGAGGTAAACTTTCAGAACAATCTAGCAAGCCACCTAAGGAGTGCTCTAAAAACACCAAGACCCAACCAAACAAGGCAGCTCTAGAGTAGATAGCAACTTACCATAAAGAGCTTCCGGAGGATTGCTGTTCCAGCGCCAAGACCAAATAGACCAAAGCCTGCTCCAAAGTACGGATTATCCGCCAGAGAGGAGATGATGTCCTTGACCACCATGATAGCAGCACTGATCCTACCTGATTTCTAAATAGCTAGGTATAAAGCTAACTAATGCTGATGCAAAAACTTGGGAAATAAATTTGGATATCTACTTGCAATTTAGCTACCTATATTCCTGTACAAGAGTAAATAAACAAATAGGTAATGGGTAAATGTGCCCGTAATAATGTTCACACTGACAAAAACATGATTCATATCATCTGTATTGAGGCCCATCTTATATCTGAATAAATTTTACTACACATCATACCTAAATCAATGCACATGAATGCATTATAAATGTTTCATTCCAGAAGAGCAAAGGTTTGCCATCCAGCCTGCACTTTTGATAGGCTTAACTCATAGCTATAGTGAGTTCAAAAAGAACTAGTAGCCTAGCTATATGAAATTTTACGTTGTTTCCCTACAGAAGCACAAGTCCAATTTAATAAACTGAGCTGATAACCATTGGCTACTCCATGCTTATGTCAGAAATAAAAGAATCAGTTGCATGCAGCTAGTCTTTCTGATTGTCAAGTGGTGTGACAATTCAAGATCTTAGCTGGATGTGTGAAGTCTGCTGCATTTTTTTCTGAGAGAGTTTTAGTTAGTGCAGCTCCTACTAGCCCAGCCTTTTCAAAATTATTGGCAAGAAGTTAGTCTGATATTAATTTTCTAGGGTTGGAATCCTGCATATTTTTCTGGTTCCTGATCTTAGTTACACTATGGGTCCAGATAGCTTTCAATCAAAATGTCTGAGGAGTTGTGCAGATGAGCTCTCTCTTCCTATTTGTTCCAATTTTTGAAAATCGATGAGGACTTGCATGGTGATGATGGAGTTGCTTTTTCTGGCTGCATTCAAGAAGCTGTAAGCAGAGTTTCTGGGAGAAGTCATGTTTTGGGATGAATGTATGAGTGCAACCGTGCAAGGTCCTCTGACCTGTCACCCGCAACAAATACAAAACCTTGCCTTGACCACACCAGACCACACCCATTTCTTACTAGGATGAGGAAACCAAGGTCCTTTCACTCAAACATCATCTCAAGATGAGAAAGATGGTATTTTTTAACAAAATAGTAGACCTGGCACATCCCTGTCAGTAACACATTTTGTATCTTTCTACCAGTCATTCCTCATATAACAAACTAACACATCTAAGCACAGACTGATACACACACACTTTGCAACTCTTGCACTGAGTGAATAAAGAGTCAACACGGTCTGACAGGTTCACCCCTCTGAGGTGGACTTGTAGGAGTTGGGGATGCCTAGGGGCAATAAGGTTCACCCGTCACAATTGAAGTGTGGTCACCTCACAGCTCTCCAGTCATATCACCATCGAGTGATGAAGGTGCCTTCCAGCCTCTGTATACAATGCGGGGGTTCACCTGATACGCCACGACATCACGCACAGTCATCGCACCCAGCATGCTTGACTCTAATATCACATTGGTCCATGATCTGTCAGTTTGCCTGCAAGACAGCATTAACTTCCTCAGGGATATAGTCATAACATAGATGAATGCTCCTGCTGAAACACTTTGAACATGCACGTGTCAATGGGTTCCCAGGCTTCAAACTGTGCTTTGAATTTGGCTCCCCTACAGCAGGGGCAGTTAGGATTGAGCCACAACAACTATCACATGACTAAAAAAATAATATAAAAATAAATATGCACACATACATTACTACCTATGGATTAAACATCATCAGGCTAGTCCGAGTCTAAAAATTAATCACACATCAGATAAACAAGGGCTTGCTTATATTGAGGGTGATATCCATCAACTGCACTGTCCAAGCAGGCAAGCCATTCTGCTCTGTTTGAGAGAGCTCTGGATGTTGGCACACATGCTTTCTTTCAAGCTAGTGGTTCTTTACTGTTATATGGACTTGAACAGATTCTTTTATTTTTGCTGTGTGCAGATTTGAAACCAGCTGCCTGCTGATGTGGTGCAGTGTGATTCACTTTGTGGCTTCAAGAGGGCCTTGGCCAAGGAATTGAGGGCAGTGTTGTATGAGTTTTGCTTGACTTATTTTTATGGAATCTTGTGGTTTTATCTGTGTTGCTGACAGTTGTGTGCAGTTTCTGACTGTCTTCATTGTTTTGCTTACTTGTGACCGATTAAGCGCACTCCCACCAGCGTCCTGCTGCAGTGCTTGAGCAGTGCTGTTCTTATTAATTGCTGGCACGCTGAGGTGTACTGCCTCCCATGCTTGCGTGCCTTGTTAGCAGGGCTGTTGGGGCTGTGGGGGGCTGCAAAGGTGAGAAACCAAGGTGAAATGCACCAACACATCTCAAACTAAAGATTTACTGCAGATATCAGGAGTACAAGAGAGAAACAGCACTTCCAACATATCACCTCTAGTCCAATAAAAAGATAGGTAGCAAATCCTATGATATTCCATGAACAAAAAATAAATCCAGGCTTCTCAAATGACTACCTTAGTCCATATAAAAAAATTAAACCAATTACTGTAACATGAATACAAGGGCATGCTAGTTGAAGAATTGTTAGCTCATATGTAGACAAAGTATAAAATTTAACACCTAGCCTCAGTGACTTGGGTATTATGTAGATGATTACACTTACAGCCTCAATTTGTCACCTACCTGTAAGAACATCAAGTACTTGACAAATTAGATATGAATTACATAAATAATCATGGTATCATTCTTCAGTCATAACCTCCTAAATGCCATTATATGTGTAAAGAGTGCCATTTGGTACTCTAAACTGGAGAAGAAAAAAATCCATAATAAAACATGTGGAAGGAGTAGCACTCATTTTTTTTACCTGGGGTGACTTTGCACAGTAGCATCTTTTAGAACGTTTACAAAAATATATACATATAATTCCTTCAAAAAACCTCCTCAGGCAACATAAAACACAATTGTGATGTCACTATCAGATTTGGCAACAATAAATCAAAAACTTCAGCCAAAGCATCCATGTTGCACAACTTTGAGCTTTACACACCCAAATTTTCACCTGAATAACACACCTTCAATATAAAAATTATTCAGAAATTCTGCAACCATATTAATTTTGTTGTTGTTACGTTGCTGATACAAAGTAACAATGGCTTGCTCTTTCAGTGCCACAATAAAAATTGGACGTTCCAGATGTTTTGATTTCCAACCGAGGGGTGGGTAAAGTAAACTCGGTCGACCAAGTATGTAAATATCCACAATAAATTATATTTTTCAACCCAACATTTTATTCACGCAGTGGGGTAAGCGTTCATTATTTAACCGTATTTCATTTAATGCTCAAATTTCAACAGTATGTTGCACGGCTGCACAGACATTTTCAGTGATGAAGCTCTGATGTATGCAAATAAACTGTGCAAAGGCGCGCAAGATCTTTCAATAACCTTCATTGTGAGTTCATGTAGTTTTACGTTTTCTTGTCTGTTCACGGCGACAGCATGCTACTCAACAGCACCGGAGCCAACAACATTATTCATGAGATGACTCGTAGTATTCCGGTGTTTTAAAAAATATACCTCAGAAGTATAGAACACATTAAATCCGAAGTACTGTTATATCGATGAGTAATTCGACGAGTTTTCTGTTCGAACACATGATTCTAAGAAGCAAACAAACGATATTGGACAAGAAACAACGGAAAATCGTCGGCTTTCCGAGTTCACCCGAACAATAACATTGGTGCTCTAAAGGTCCACTAGATTTTGTGCTATCGAAATTTTGTTTTACAATTTACATCGGTGGAATAGGGTTCATTTAATAACGGTGCAGTCATTTAAAGTGTCAAAATCTTTTAATCAATTTTCTGGGGCATTAAGAATCACCATCAGAAGAAATGTGACGAATGACTAACATTTGAAGAAGAAGAATATATTTTCATTCTGCTTGTGTGAAAGCGTTCTAGTACTGGAACTACTCAG
Source organism: Gammarus roeselii (assembly GCA_016164225.1). Taxonomy (NCBI): domain Eukaryota; kingdom Metazoa; phylum Arthropoda; class Malacostraca; order Amphipoda; family Gammaridae; genus Gammarus; species Gammarus roeselii. Next base: position 27,648 of record SDVV010000388.1, on the reverse strand, counting down.
CGCCAACTCTCTGAGCTGGTCTACTTCCATAGAACACGTGATTGTTGGTATACAATAGTTTGAATTGATAATACTATATAAAAAATTATCATTCACGTCATCGTTAAATTACTTTTCTCAGCGGTCGCATTCAGCTGTTGAACTTGAACGCGGCTGCGTTTCTTAAAATATTTTTCACTTATTTTTAAATACAGTGCGCTTTTTGAATAAGTAATTACAGATTGTTCAACACTAACCTAGCAAAACGAAGTATTGAATTTTCCAAATTTTTGTGGCCTGTGAGGAAAACACCAGAGACACTGCTATTCATCCGCACGTCCGAAACAGCTACGCATAAAACTCAGCAAACTATTTTCAGCCCGCTGTTGAACGGATATGTCAAAACAAAACATACGATGCCGATTAGCGTGGTATACTAAATTTGCAAGCGTATCATAGAAGTAACATTCTTTTAGTCGGAAAATTTAGACAAGAGTAGATTTTTAATGTATACATACAGAGTTGAATTGTCTTTTGATCACGTCATATCCTCGGCTTTCCGAGTTCACCCGAACAATAACATGGGTACTGTATGTTTTGGGATCATGGGAGGCTACACCGGTGAATTTTGTCGTGTCGCCTTTTCAGCTCTGAATAACTTCAGCATATGGCGACATGATTTTAACGAATTGGGCGACGCATGTGAACCTGTGAAACATTCGGTGAAATTCCTCTGATAAACTCGAACGGCGATGGTGCAACGTGATCAATAAGCGATTCATTCATGTCTGATTTTTTTAAAAGAACAATTTATCGACTCTAAAGTTTCTTATCGAGGTGTTATTATTTATATTATATACGTATTTCAGTTCAGCACACCGCGCTAATTGGCATCTTGTGTTTTGTTGTGACTGATCTGCTCAGCAGAGTGTGGGAAGGAGTTTGCACGTGATCTTTGTGCTTCCGTTTTGGACGTGAATTTAGCCAAATTCGGGCTTAGCGTGAGACCATATACGGTGAATTAGGGAAAACATAGGGGGAAATGCCTCAGATAAGATTAAATTGTTTATTGATCACGTCACATTTTTGACGATCTGAGTTTACTCGCACATTACCGTAGAAGAACCTTACATCCATGGGGCCACGAAAATGTGGTCATTCTGAGTGACGCCGGTGAATTTTACCGTGCTGCCATTTCAACCTCGAATGAGGTTAGCATAGGACGCAAATATTTTGACTTCATGTATATAATATGTGATAACATTTTATTCACGCACGTTTGAACGATTCCTAATATAGGGTGACGTTAATATTGAATAATATACCAGTAACACTGAAGTAATGCTTCCGATCATACCTGGAGAAAATGCTCGCCTCGCAGATAAAATGTACTGTGTTACTCTACACATACCCACCGTGCACGGACACGAACATTTTGTATTTTGAGATAGCCAAGCATCCTGGCCTGCTATGTATAAATCCAATTGTGTCTGCCGGTGTGTCGCAGTCCTTCAGAAAAATAAATAGAACATTTTAATAAGGCTGGCCGGGAATCAAAAAGTAAAATTGAGGGTTATTCTGTCATTGTGAGAATAAATGTGTGAATTGATTAGTAATAGTTGTATCGCAAATGCTGCAAAGGTGTGGAAGAGGCCGGTTTCATGACTAGTTGAATATGAAAGCTCAAACAATTAATACACTGTTCCTTTACAGGATACAACTCGGATGGGGTTTCATCTCTCATATGTGAATGTATTGAAGATACGTTCGAGATTGGAATAGTTTCAGATAGCAGCAGCTTCTATCCTATATGTAGCCGGAGCATGCGTTGTGTATGTTTAATTTTCGCTTTATCATGAGTACAGTGCAATTATTTACATCCAACAGCAGCTGATCTTGTCTGTGTGACGTCATTGGAAATACTTTTTTCAATTATTTGGTGCAGAATATAATATGGCAAAATATCGTAGATTCCTCATAGTTAAATGCTATTTACCTACTAAGGATATTGGAGTACTCTTGAACCGTTTTATGGATACGAAAATTTGTTCTAAACATTTACGCTGCTCCTATTAAACGCCTTTTTAAATATTTTGTATGTATGGAGGTGTAGAGCACAAGTGTCCCTAGAATTGGTATTAAAATAGACTAGTAATCATTATCTTGCTCATTGATGCTTTCGATGTCAAAGGATTGCTCTAAATGAATCAGTTTAGATGTTTATATAATGGTAGCTACTGGTTATATTCATTCAAGTGGTACTTACAATAGCATGGTACCATTTTACTTGTATATTTGATAATGAATGAAAGCTCATGTTGGTCATACAGTTGGTGTATGGCATTATTTTCAAGGTTGTGCCGCAGGCCACAATAGCTTTTCAGTCTCAGATACGCACAAGATTTTCAAGTAATGGCAACAAGAAAATAGAAAGGGAATGAATAAGAGACAGTCTAGTTGCCCACATGAATTGATCAAATGAAAGACTGTTGTTACAATGCAAGATCAAACAAATTGGCAGTGGGGGGAACTTAGCTAATTCTGGTGATTTCCTCTGGAGACCAGGACTGGAAGTCAATGATCGTGGAGCACCATTGATTGGGCTGCCTCGGCTTGGTCTTGAACCTAGCATCCAAGAATGACGCCTACAGCCGGAATGACTGCAATAACTGGATCCAGGGCATGTTGTGGCGTTCTTGGTAGGGAACGTTGCTTTTGACTCTTGGTCCCGTCATCCCCCACTGGTGGTGTTCCCCGGGAAGCCAGGCTGGACTCCCGGCTCAGAGCTGAGGAAGAAATCTTCCGTTAACAAGAGTAAGGTCTCATTATCAAGGCTTCGTTAAGTTCCCCCACTAAAGCCATAGTACCACATTTTAATTGTATTCACTTATGGACATTTTATTGGAAGTTTTGGATCCAGTCTGGTACCCATCAATCTAGTGAAAGTAGTCAGCGTATATTATAAATCACAGAATGAAGGTACCGCCTTCGCGGAGTGGTAATGATGCACCATATTTTAGAATTAGCTGTTATGAAATTTATTTCTTAAATAGAATTCCAATGTTGTCAATTACAACACTGCATTATGGAGTGTGTGGAATTAGAATATTCACTAGTGTTCATAAGGATTAGGTGCTAAATATTTTCACCAGCTACATGAAATACAGTCAGGCTTGGTTGCCATTCAGTCTTCAGCTTGAATAATTGAAACAGTAATCAGAAGAGGTTCAGCGATCTTAGCAAACGAGTAGAAAAGTGCATTTATATATAAAAGTTGCGTTCAATTATTTCTACATTATCTATCTATTTACATTGTACATTGAATCACAGAATATGGCCATAACACACTAGACCTGGTGCTGTACTTGGGACTGACCAGTTCCACAAATTGGCAAGGTATTGCGATTCATTTCTAATTTATCATCATATTCATGTACATGTTTATATACATCTTATAGGCCCCCCACATGCTAAAAAAAAGCTGCTCTGAAAATCTAGCAAGCTGAAGAACTTACCCAGTATTTCTGGCAGACGCACGCACTTAATCACGAACCAAAAAAAATGTGTAGGGAATGACAGTTTTGGTTCTCGATGCCTTGCCGCAGGCTTACTCGATGCTGCCGCTATCGGAATATTTTAAACTAGTTTTGCCTATAACTTATATTTTAGATATGTCGGCTCCCATAATTCAGTCTATTTGAATGAGCAACAAGGAGCAAGATAATGATTACCAGTCCATCTTAATACCAATTGTAGGGAGACTTGTCCTCTACAGTGCTCATTTAAATCGACCGAATTATTGGAGCCTACATATCTATGATGTAAGTTTCAGACGAAACAACTTTAAACTGTTCCGCTAGCGGCAGCAGTGAGTAAGCTGCGGCGAAGCATCGAGAACCTAACACTCATTCCCAAGACATTTTCTTAGTGCGCGGTTTAGTGAGTGTGCCTGCCAGATACACTGGGTAAGTTCTTCAGTTAGGCTTAAATTCCATTAACATCTTTGTTCTGAGCATGTAGGGGGCCTATGAGATGTATATATGCACCTGTTTATAATATGTTAATAGAATACAGGTGAATCTACAGGGATGCCTTGTCAATTTAGTGAACTGGTCTGTCCGGAGTACAGCACCAGGTCTAATATGTTATGGCCTTATTCAGTGATACAATGTACAGAGTAAATAGGTAGATAATGTAAAAATATTTGAACGCAATCTTCAATTTTTAATGCCCTTTTCTTCTCGTTTGCTGAGATAGCTGAACCTCTTCTGATACCTGTTTTAATTATTCAAGAAGAAGACTTAGGGGCTGTAACGACTGACTGTATTTTATGTAGCTGGTGAAGATATTCAGCAACCAATCCTTATGAGCCCTGCTGAATCTTCTTATTCCGCGCATACTCCATAATGCGGTGTTATAATTGACAAAATTGGAATTCCATTTAGGAATTAAATTCCTTAACAGCCAATTCTAAAATATGGTGCGTCATTACCACTCTGCGGAGGCGGTACCTTCATTCTGCGATTTATAATATACGCTGACTTCTTTCATTAGATTGATGGGTACCAGACTGGATCCAAAACTTCCAATAAACTTTCAATAAATGAATACAACTAAAATGTGGTACTATGGCTTTAGTGAGGGAAGAGACCTCACTACGAGAGACCTTGCTCTCGTTAACGGAAGATTTCTTCCTTAGCTCTGAGCGCGGGGGCCCAGCCAGGCTTCTCGGGGAAAACCACCAGTGGGGGATGACATGACCAAACGTCAAAAGAAACAATCCCTACCAAGGACGCCACAACATGCCCTGGATCCACCTATCGTAGTCATCCCGGCAGAAGGCGTTTTTTTTGTCAGGTTCATGACCAAGCCGGGGCAGCCCAAACAATGGTGCCCCACGATCATTGTCTCCAGTCCTGGTCTCCGGAGGAAACCACCATAATTAGCTAAGTTCTCCCCCTGCCGATTTGTTTGATCTTACATCGTAACAACAGTCATTCTTTTGATCAATTCATAGTGGCGACTCAACTGTCTTATTCATCTCCTTTCTGATTCATTTGCCATATGTTACCTTGAAATTCTTTTGCAATATTTAAAGAGCCTTTGTGACCTGCGGAACAACCTTGAAAATATTGCCAAACACCGACTGTGTGACCAACATGTGATTTCATTCATTATCAAATCCATAAGTGAAATGGTACTATGCAATTGTGAATAAATATAGCTAGTACCTACTATTATATAAACATCTAAACTGATTTATTTAAAGCAGTCCTTTGACCTCAAAAACTGGTGACCCACTGTTTACTAAAATACCCTACCTTCAACGTTAGACAATTAAAAGCATGTCAGCATTTAAAACATTCAATCACAAATTTAATGAATAAAAATATGGCACAAGAAATCAGGTAGCGGCTTATCAATTGTTTACAAAAGGACCAAGTCTGTGACCAATATCTAGTTTGGTAGGTAAAAATAGCCGTCATGCATGCACAGACCAGATCAAAGTAGCTACCATGTATGCAAAGCTCAGCTGCAGCAACATTAAGGTGTCAACAGTCTCTCCAGATGTTTTGATGAGTAAGTACCCTAAGATTAACGCAAATAGTGCCTTTATCAGATATCTAAAAAGTTAGTACCTTCACTCGTACAACTCGCCAGGGTCCCGGCACGCCCAGGTAGGAATCCACCCTGCCCTACAGAATACATCCTATAGCTACACAGTTCAACATAACTTCAGCGCGCTTCAGTTCTAAAGGGTGAGTGATGTAGAGGACAAGGGTCCCTACAATTGGTAATAAAATAAACTGATAATCTTTGTCTTGCTCATCGGTGCTCATTCAAATAGACCGAATTATGGGAGCCGACATATCTGAAATTTAAGTTTCAGACATAACAACTTTAAACTGTTCCGCTAGCGGCAACATCGAGTAAGCTGCGGCAAGGTATCGATAACCAAACACTCATTCCCTACACATTGTCTTGGTGCGTGGATTAGTGAGTGTGTCTGCCAGAAATACTGGGTAAGTTCTTCAGTTTAGGCCTAAATTCCATTAACATGTAGATGTTCCCAATTGACCCTATATTATCCTAATAACACTAAACACATTATACGTGCATCACAAGCACCTATTGCTATTCAGCAATCGCCTCTTTTGATCTCATTGTTTGCATCTCTCTGTAGGTAGCTACAACATTTCCGTTCAGCTAGTACAAAATTGCTCCCAACCATAATAGCAGTGAAACAAATATTGATTTCAGTTAAATAAATTCGTATAAAGTAAATAGGTAGATAATGTAAAAATATTTGAAAGCAACCTTTACTTTTTGATGCCCTTTTCTACTCGTTTGCTGAGATAGCTGAACCTCTTCTGATAACGGTATTAATTATTCAAGAAGAAGACTAAGGGGCTGATAAGCCTGACAGTATTTTATGAAGCTGGTGAAGATATTCAGCACCTAATCCGTATGTACCCTGCTGAATTCTCTATTGCCACACATACTCTATAATGCAGTGTTATAATTGACAAAATTGGAATTCCATTTAAGAGATAAATTCCATAACAGTCAATTCTAAAATATGGTGCGTCATTTCCACTCTGCGGAAGCGGTACCTTCATTCTGTGATTTATAATATACGATAACTAGTTTCACTAGATTTACGGGTACCAGACTGGATCCAAAACTTTCAATAAATGAATTCAACAAAAATGTGGTACTATGGCTCTAGTGGGGGAACTTAACGAGGTCTTGAAAAGGAGACCTTGCTCTTGTTAACGGAAGATTTCTTCCTCAGCTCTGAGCCCGGGGTCCCAGCCAGGCTTCCCGGGGAACACCACCAGTGGGGGATGACAGGACCAAGAGTAAAAAAAAACGGTCCCTACCAAGAACGCCACAACATGCCCTGGATCCATCTTTATTAGTCACCCAGCAGAAAGCTTCATTTATGGATGCCAGGTCCAAGACCAAGCCGGGGTAGCCCAAACAATGGTGCCCCACGATCATTGTCTCCAGTCCTGGTCTCCAGAGGAAACCACCATAATTAGCTAAGTTCTCCCACTGTCGATTTGTTTGATCTTGCATTGTAACAACAATCATTCTTTTGATCAATTCATGGTGGCAATCCAACTGTCTCTTATTCATTCCCTTGTTAAAACACTGGGTTTTTACGCCCATGACATGTAGCTAAAGTTTAAGTTTCTCCCTGTACGAGCTGCTGAGTAGGGCTAGCATCCCTCGAAAGTGCTTCCTCAGCAAACAGCTGAGTGACACTCTAATAGGGTTACGCGCACGAAAAGAGTTATCCAGTGTGTGCCATTTGTACCCTACTTTTGTAGTGAGATCAGCAGTTTTGTGCCCGGTATCAAATAGCAGCGGGCCATGTGTTTATTCTCTGTTGCCTTCATAGCCCTATATGTGTTATAAAAATTTGGGAGGAGTCTGAGATTTTCTTGTGTGCCAATAAAAGATAAAGAACCAGGAGCACAGGCCCCTCAAAAATTAACAAACAGTGGGACTGCTGCGTCATTGGCAAATTTCATTCTCCCGCAGTAACGCAAGGCGCCTTCTTTCAGGTAGATTGGCAGTCATGGCAGGCAGTAGGACAATGGGGACTTCTCTTGGTAGACCGACAGTGTGGAGATGGGGACAGCAGAAACACATCTTGTTCAAACTCACCGTCTCTTTTTTGTCTCTTTTATTCGCTTACAACTATAAGCCTCTGTGTTCGTGTATTATTCAATTTATTCAATTATCATATCAGCTATACAATATTAATCATACACCTTTGACTTGGAGCTGCGCCCGTTTATGTGTTCCTGTTTTATTATTCAAAATAATCTGAAAAACATATCGCCTATAAGTTTAACCCTTGCACCACCTATAAGTTTTAATTAACGACTAGTAACAATAAAAGTTTATAACACACTCCCTGATTCTTTTGCCATACGTTACTTAGAATTTCTTGTGCAATATATTAAGAGCCATTGTGGCCTGCGACACAATCCTAAAAATAATGCCATACACCGAGTGTGCGACCAATATGTGCTTTCATTCATTATCAAATATATAAGCAAAATGGTACCATGCAATTGTTAGTACCGCCTGAATGAATATAGCTTGTAGCTGACATTATATGAACATCTAAACTGATTTATTTACAGCAGTTCTTCGACCTCGAAAGAGGACATTCTGGCCTCTCTGTATCATAGCTACAAACTTGGTATGAGCCAAGTCGATCTTCCGGCGACTGTTCTCATTATTGACATATCAACTCTTCGTGTAAAGGACAGCACGAGAGACGAGGCTGCGATAAGAACCAAAAACAAAATTGCTTGCAGTTACCAAACATGTTCCAATGCCCAATGCGTAGAATTCAAACGAGTTGATACATGGATAAAAAAAAATTGTTCAATCAAACGGTTTATTTTTTTCTCAAAGCAACAAGAATTCATTTGTAATTCAATATCATTTTGTTGCGGTAACAATATTGTTTTGTTGAGATAATTTTACTGCGACAGCAAAATGCATTTGTCGTTTCCGGTATGACAAAATCCATTTGTTGCAACAACAATACCGTTTTGTTGCGATCATTTTACTGGCGACAATTGATACCGAACTCACGTGCAAAATATTTACATCTCAGAGGAAATTTTAAATAGAGGTAAATGTGATTTTAAAACCTGTTTCCGGATTTAAACACCATTTAAGAAAGGTGGCCTATTATGACGGCAATGAATGGATCAAATCTGAGATGGGTATTTTTGAGAACGAAGATGATGCTTTCGCATTGGATATAGATGCTAAGTACATATATTACAGTATACTCTCCACAGAAATATCATAACGTAACATTTTTCAGACAGATTATAGTAAGGTTTTTAATTGCATTTCAAATAGAAACTGTTAAATCTTAGTTATATGGATAAGTGAACAGATACATAAGTGTTATAATAGTAATAGACCTAAATGTGTATCCGATGTGTGACCGACAAAGGGTATTATACCTTGAACAAAATTGTGGCCTAATGTCTCATTATCATTCAGATCATGCAGTAGTATTTTGTTTCAGATGTTCGTTTCATTATGTGTTGGGTCTTCATGTGCATTCATACCGGGTTTATTTGTTTCAGGCAGGTCCTGCTCTGATTGAATGAAGCTCAGTAGAATAAAATAGGTTTGAGTGGTAACTTACGCCACGTAAACTGTTTCTTTCAAAAAGATTCATATTTTCGCAAATACGTACTGTTTCTTTCGAAAGATCCCATGTGCGTTACAAGCAACTGAAGAGAACGGGTGGTGTGTAATTTCCAAAAATCCTGCCACGACTATTTTGAAAATAATTTTAACCATAAAAATTGCCAAAATAAATTTTGTTGTCCAAAACAATATTTTGCTCATACAAGAGAAAGTATTGCCCAAATGTTCAACGAATCAAAAAGTGCAATTAAACAAATGAAGATGGTTAATTTAGTTGACACCAAAAAATATAAACAATTTCACCAACATTTATTCGATCACATTCATTTTGTTGCCACAGAAAGCGAGTTTTCTCCATGGAGAGGCCGAATTTGTTTCAGAGCATGAGGTGCATTGTCTTCATTTTGATAGTATGCGCAGCGTTGCATTACTATGGGTTTGTAGAGCCGCTGCGACCTCTCAAACATTAGTCAAACAAATCAAGTTGATTATAAGCATTCTGGACTGGTTCCAAATTCTGGGCACAAAAACTGTCCGTACGGGTTGTTACCGGTTGAACGCCGTGGAATCGGGTTTGGAATGTTTTGTTAGGTTTCAACATATTAACATCCCCGGTGAGAGAGGCCAATCCCAATTAAACATAAGTTCGTAAGTTCTGATCATATTTTGAATTTCACAGTTGCAATTGAAAAGTATCGCACAGTTCCTGCTACTTGTACATTTTTTTGTGACTAATTACCTAAGAGTAATAGTGGTCGACCACTCTTTTCCGTAGGTATGCGCTGATTTCAGCCACAATCGCAGTCTGGGGTTACTTTAGAAGATAAACGAGCGGTTAAGAAGAACCCTTATTCATAAGTACCTTTAACAAAGTACTGGGTTATGACGCAAATTAATTTTACCAGATAAAGACCGGTAGAAAACACAAAAAGTTTTCTAAAAAGTATCCACAATATGAAGCGTGTCATCAATATTCTGCGATTAAATGATTCCAGTAATTTACCATTAAATACAGAAACACTTCGATTGTATTTTGAGAAAAACTACCAGCCCAGTAGAAAAACTTCATGGTGTCACTATAAACATACAAAAATACATTATTCGCAAATAGGAGCTTCTTATAGACATACAAGGACATCCTGGTTTACTGTATGGATCATGAAGTGTCTGTCTGTCAGTCACCCTCCTCAACTAACAGGTACAAGAAAATTAGGGAGGCGGAATCTAGAACACAATCGAGTTCAACAACATTATACGTCGAATCCCGAGAGCGCAACCAGCTATATTGGTGACAACCCAAAGTGAGTATATTAGTCGTATCCCAAATACTGTCAAGAGGAAGAGCACGGCATTTCGACGAACACATAATAAAAGGTTTATCAAGAACCCACCCGTGTTGGTGTCTTTTATTGTCTTTGATTATGCGATATTATAATGTTTTGTCATAACCGAGGTATTACAGTCAGTGCCGCATCGTGGCGATATATCTTGCATGTGCTATAGACGCCCACCTAGGGGTTATTGTTCCCATTACAGCCCAATGAAACGCGTCGACTGATTGCAGATATTAGTTGTAACTAAATTCACAGAAATAAAATTAAAAGGACAATATTTTCGTTCCGCGCTTCGGTGGAGATGGACCCCACAATCGAATCAAATATATTATTTTCCTTAAGTGTGTGCCAATTTCTGATATTACGTGCTTTTTATGTAATTTAATTTTGGGCTGTGCTGCAAATTCGTGAGATAAATTCTAACGGTTAGGTGGTAAATTATTGGCGGTGCCCCCCATCCCTCCCCCGTGTCCGGGACTGAGCTCCCAAACAACATCCATCCAACCAGAAGCAGTTCAAGTGTTCGACGCCCCCTGTCGCTAGAAGTTGTCATTTTTAAAACGACATATTTACAAGTTAAAATTTTTCATTGAATCCTGCTCCCCATCCTTGCCTATCATTGCTTCCTGTCTCCCACCCTTGCTTATCATTGCATCTTGTCCCCCATCCATGCCTCTCATCGCCTTCTGTCCTTGCTTTTCCTCTCCCGTTTTACCTCGCGTCCTTCGTCAACGAAACTGTTTGCCTACAGTATAGTGACACATGTTTACATTATCCTTCGACAAGATGACGATTAGAGATGAGGTGGGAATGAAAGAGAATGCAGAAAAGGAATAAGAGTGAAATTAAATCAGTCGAAGGAATGAAAGAATCACTGGAAGCGATTATGCCTTGAATCCTGCCGTCGTCTCAGAACAACAAGAATTACGTTGTCTTAGGAAAGTTGATGCGGCTGCCAGCTTCAATCGTGAGTTCGCTACGAAGAGTGATAATAATGTGAAAATTGATCAAAACGTCTCCATTTTTTTAGTTCTCCTATTTTGACCACTCGTAGAAGGCCTGTATGTGTACAGGCCTTAACTAAGCCCATTGCCGCAAGACGTCGGATGCACGGTACCTAACGAGTGTTTTCTTTCGCCTGTAGCTAAATTTTGATTAGGTCTACTATTTGAATTTCATAGGTATTATGGTGTTGAGAAATAATGTACGTCGATTCGGGCATAAAATTGCCATCGTTGTAGCGTATTGCAAAACTCGTTCACTGGAACTGTCAAATGATGATCTTTTATTCTTCACGTTGGTACCAAATGGAAAAAATAAAGATGCCTTTATAGAGGTGCTACCCTAGACCATGAGGTCTTTGGGGTATTAAATAGCTTCTAAGTTCAGATACATAAAAAAATTGAAAGAGCGCGTGGCAACTGTTGTAGCAGAATGAAAAAAAAATGCTGCTACTCTGACAAGGAAGTGCATCTCGAACGCACCTACATAAGTGGTTCAGTATTAATTGCTGGAAACAATTGAAAGAGTTCCAAGTTATCCGTCTCCCTGTGTTATTTTATCTGAAATTGAAATGAATTAAGGTTAAGGTTCAGCATTTTTTAAATTATTCACACAGTGAACTCGTAATCCGTTCTCTAGTTTGTGGTAACAGTGTAATGTTTCTCCGACATGCCTAAGTTTTCTAAAGCTGAGTTTACCTGCAATCTTTTTGGACATGTTGATAAATTATTTCCAAAATGACCAGCCACAAATTTGTCAAGAGCATAAACTCGTTTTGCTGTGTTCAACACTTTTCTAAAATTACGGCTTTCTAATGGAGTTTTTCTCTCAGTGTTTAAAAAAAAAGTTCCGTGAGTTCTTATTAAAGAGAAATGTAACAAATTTGATCAGATTGTGCTTACATTTCAGATTGGTTGATTTCCTTCATAGGAAGCTTTTACTAGTAAGTGAGCCTATTAAAAACTCGTTTTTCGTTGAAAGCGCTTCTACAGTGTTTATTTGGCTCTGGCGTCGGCTTGCGTAGGAGCTTATACCATCTGGCCTGCCACCCCGTCAGCAAGACCAGCCAACAGTTACGTTTCAGGCAGTGTAGAGTGAGGATGTTACTACTTCTTCCAGGTTAAAAAGTGTGTGTGTATTGTGTTTCGTGCTTTGCAGTGTGATGGGATGATACACACCCATGTTTACTTTGAAGCAAAATGGTGAGAGAGACACGCCATCTCTGGGTTGGAAACTTGCCTGAGAACATAAGTGAAGAGCGTATAAGGGAACACTTCGAACGGTACGTTTTTTGATGAGTGCTATATGTATAAGTATATCTATAAATTACTAATATGTTATCTTTTTAATTACATCAACTGTTTATTATGTATGTATTTACACAGCAGCTACTACTTAACTTATAAAGATTGGTTTGATTTATCTACTCCGGATTCTCCATCGGGAAGTATGGTTAGACCCGCGATTTTTAGGCCATATGGAGACGTTCTGCCACCATTTGTATTTGTGCCTGTGACGTTGCCTGGTTGGCAGCGCAGAAACTACAGGCCATGACAACCAATCCTACATGGCACTATAATTATTTAAACTATTTATTATTTGAATTTTAGTAGCTAAAATTGGTTGAACACATTGTGGTATTTCATTATTTGATTGAGCTTATGATTACAAACTTAAAATTGAATGGATTTTGAAGGAATTGAAATTTATCCTGAAACAATGTCACATAAAGTTTACCTTAAAGTCATATATAATACATTTACAATATGTACCTAATCTTGATCTTCAACTGTTCTGAAGACCAACGTATGCTTTCTCATTATACCTACTATAAACTTGGTGGTAAAGGTTATACATAAATTTACCTTTACTTCTCTCCAATCAATGGATATTGTTGAAGGGCACTTTTCTCCTACTGTATGATTATCCACAGTTTGGCTGCTACTGGTATGTCCCACACACAGTTGTCATTATGTCCTGGCACAAACAAGCATATCCCAGCTGATCAGGAGCTGCATTTATTAGTATATATGCAATACTATTTGAAACTTTCCTACCCAACTTACAAACCTTAAGGGCATGTATTTATAACTTGCATGCAATCTTGCCATGTTTTCTTAGGCCTGATTTCCAATTTCTGGGGCAAGCATCTGCGTTAATTTAGGGTGCTTATTTCAAACATGTAGAACAAATGTGCATACTAATAACACATTTTTTCATGCCCTGTCATGCACATGGCTACCATATTGTCATGCCATCTGCATTGCCACACAACAATTACTGTTCTGTAACAAACACAGCTGTAATTTTGTCTTGGCACAGATGCAGCTGCCAGATTTCTCTGCCATGGTCATGCCTGTTGGCACTGATAGGCTGATTTTATGTGCCAAGGCAAAATGGCATCTGCATGTGACAGGACCTGTGGCATGCACTGATGGGCTAATTTTTGTGTGTGCCAAGACAAAATGGCATTTGTTTATCTGGCAAGACATGTGTCAGGGCAAGTCAGCTGTGATGCCTTTGTTGTTTTCTCCATTGTTCAATGTATCATGACAGAGCAAAATGTTTAGTTGACTAATAATTCCAAGAAAAATAAGTTCTATGAGTTGGGTTATGTGATCTTTTGAATAATCTATTCAGCATACTGTTGACACCAACCTCCTTTTAAAAACAAACTGGGAGTAGGAAAATTTTGGCATGGGATTGCTTTTTCACTACATGTTCAAGCCAAATAGACCAGGGTCTTCTGAAGTATGGTGTGTGGCCAAATGCTAGGCCAAACAGCATAGAATGATCAAGCACTCAAGATTTAAACTACACAATAAAAACCAACACTGGCAAGCTATACTCTTATGCAATTTGTACTGAGCCAGAGTGCTTTGAAAAGCAGATATTATTATTTGTGGTACCTGAATATCATTGAATAAAAAAAAGGCTTCAACACTAATTTCTGAAGATGAGTAATTTTGTACATTAGCTATTGCAGGAATTGACACTATGTAGGTATTGAAACACCATTGACTGTCTGGAGTTTTCCTTCTTGGGTCCTACAAGGCACTTAGTTTGGCCCCTCTTCTTTTCTTTGTAGCTAATGGCTAAATGATCTAATCCAAGGTTTTGTGAAGGAGATGATCCAAGGTAGCTATGGTGAAGGAGACAAGAAACTTGGAAAACCAAGCTGATCTAAAATTAAAATGTCTTTGTAGGCTGGCTGAAACCATTGGTCAATTGACATTTCTAACTATGAATTAACTACAATATGCAATAATTCCGACCTATAAGCAGTCCTTATATTGTTCAAACAATAATGCAGCTATTTATGGTGATGAAAGCATTATGTTATTTAGGCATGCAAATGCAAAAAAAAATACTTCTCAATGAACAAGTTGTTGAGGTTGAGGTTAGTGTCAGGAAACTGTTCTTTGGCTATGTGAAGCTCTCAATCAAGGTATCAAAGAACTAAGTTGACTCTTAGGAAGTATCTAATCCCACCAGCTATAGCCTAATGCTCTTCTCTGGATCCCAAATAAATGGAAAGATCTAGAAGGACTGAAAGCAGTTACAGAGAAGCTTCACCTCAAAAATTGCATATATAGCTAGCTGTAGAAAATGAATCATCAACAATTTGAAAGTCTTGAAGTTGTGTTTGGTCCAAATCCTTCTTGAAAGATTCATGGCGATAAATGGACAGTGTTTCTAACCAGCGGGGCACACATACGTAATTATAAGGTACGTATTTCTAACCTGCGGGGCAAATCTATATTTTGAATAAGCCAACCTGTCATTCACATCTTGGTCCCCAAACCTTTAAGATAAGTGTGTAGAAAATTTTGTAAGGCCATCAAGCAATGTAAATGAAGAATGTCAACAAAAGTTATGATATGAAATCAGACGAGGATTGACAGAATGTTAGCTACTTGGAAATTGCAAAAAGAGATTGGCTGCAATGCGATGCAATCCTTTACATTATACTGTTTCATGTGCCTTTGTGTTACTTGAAACTGACAAGGCAATGATAGGTAATAAGATGCACACCATGGCATTTTTGTTCACATACTTAACACCTTTTTTATTCACTAAAAGACCATGGGAAATATTCAAGATCAATCCTGCGCTGCAATTATCAGTTGCAGCAAACAACTTCAGATTCAACGGTTGATTGTACTAATACCTTCCCTGTGCTTCTCCTGTTCAACCTCTAATTAGCAGATACCCTTACTGTGGAAACAATTTTTTTCTCAAACGCAATGCCAAGGTGCCAAACATGGTAGCAACATGCATATGTTAGTACCACCACACAAGTAGAAAATGTTGCCACTGGTGTGGGTCCAGTTGCAGCTACACCATGACCTGCTCTACCGCATAGAAAAACTCCAAGCAACAGGGTAGGTGAGGTATTGACTGTTCTCAGATGGCAATGAAGCTGCCAAGCAGTGCTTTAGATAACTTAATTGCATCAGCTTCTGCATTGGTATGAACTCCACTTGAGCACCCATTGTTGGCAAGGGTTATGAGCAGGGCTGAACAAGACACTATCTAGTTCTATCTTTCCCTTACTTTGTCTAAATCCTAAGGAGCGGTTTTGGAATGTATCTAGATAGTGAATCAAGTCTAACGCTGGTTCCAGAGCTCAAGGCGCATCCATGATTGCCAAAACAGCATCAGGACTCAATGCAGCTGTTCTTCTTGAGTGGTGTTGAGCCATGCTCATGAGTTCATTGCTTTGATGGGTGGATGAGTTATTGCTATTCCTACCACAATGCACACTGGTTAGGTCACTTGCTGTTTTGTACCTATACATTATTGCCACTGTTCTGCTTCTCATGGTGCTCTGTTGCTTTGGGCCTATTTCAGGCTGTTGGTCTTGTGACTCACACACATATATTTCCCTAAGTGTAAGAGCACTCACACTCTCATTGCCTTTGTGACAACAGTAGCCAGTGTAAGGGAAGGGAGGCTTTAGGGCTGCCTTTGTGGAGTGTGGGAAGAAGGCCCTGTGTGATAAGAGATCATTTCTATGCTGTAGTAGGGTGTAGGATAATGGTTAACCATCACAGATAGGCTTCTGCGAGCAGTGGGGCTGACATGTCTGGTACCTCAATAGGAGAATGGTTACCATCTAAAGGCTTCTGGGAGCAGTGACAGTTGGTAGCATGTCCACCATCTCAGTAGGAGAATCTTGAACAGCAATAGTATGGTTGATTTGCTTCATCTTTCAGATAGTGACAAATTCTATACCCAAACAGAAGAATGGTGCACATTCTGACTACTATTTTTATTTCATGTTACACAAGATTATGAAGCAATTACTTTTTCCCAGTGTTTGCAGTTCCTGGCTGTGTGACAGACAAACGCACCAATAGGCACTAATTGCCTTGCATGCAGCATCTGATGCCAAGCTCCACACAGCCAAGGAGCTCTCTTTGGCAATAGTCTGGTCATCCTGTAGCCCCTTCTTCATAAATCTGTGTCCTGCTTTGTGTATAGGTGTGGCTTTTGTGATTCTTATTATTGCCTAGGAACAAATAAAAATATCCAGCAGCCTTGCTGAAATTCAAACACTCAACTGTCAGACGGCGAAATGGGTGCTATATACGCTCTCCTCTAATGGATGATAGTTATTTCCTTGAGTTGTCATTACCTGACACCCCCAGCCTCTTGCCACAGCCCCAACGCCAGGGCAGGTCAGGACATGGAGCCAAACCTGCAGGGCACAGAGAGAAAGCAAGAAAGCACAGGATGCAAGCAAGGCATGCGCCAGTCACGAAGTGCAGACACCAGACACATGGAACTGCAGGTGAAGTCAATGCAACTGGAAGTGTGCATGCAGTTACAAGAAGAACAATATAAAGATAACATATACACGTATAAAGCTACATACAAACAAAACAAACATGCTAGTGATGGAAATTGTCATCAAATGATGCAGTTAGGATACAATTGTAAACATGAGCAGGATTGCTTGTGAATGCAGCTATGAATATATTCACACCAGTTCAAATATCACAACCCTTTTTTTTTCAAGTGATCTGTCTCAGGAAATATTGTTCAAAAATCTCAATCAAAAAGTTGTCAGCTCCAAGGTTACGGACAGTTTGGATTTGTCCTTGTCCATGTCAAATTGGCCAGAGGATGACTTCAGGCTAGAGTATGACTTCAGTTGTAACCAATTTATGCACCCTTGTCCTGTTTCATGAACATAAAGATATGTGGTATTATGGTTATGGTTGACTGGATGGGTAAATAATAATATTATTATTAATAATAATAATTGTCTATATTGAAGATAGCTTCTGTCTGATGTCATAATTCTGCCAGGGTTTGTTTATGTCTTGTTGTATCCCAGTCAGAGAACTACCAGAATACTATCTTCTAGGGGTATCATAATTCAGCCAGGGCTTGTTATATTTTGTATCCCAGACAGAGGAATACAGGAATACTATCTTGTACAGGTGTCATTCAGCCAGTGTTTGTTTATATCTTGTTGTATCTTGGCCAGAGGACTAAAGGAATACTATCTTGTACCACACGTACTGGTATGTGGACATAAGAATGTCATGAATACTTACATTTACTGCAAGAGCTAATGTATAGGTTTCCACATATTTTCTTGTTCATTGGCATGAAACTGTGACATCAACTTAGCAAGCTAGAAAATTGCTACCTTTACAAGAAGAAAGAACTCTCAAGATTGTTAATGTTATACACTTGTATTATGATTAGTTACACAAAGCAAGATCTGAACTTCATCCCAGACAAGAGTTTTGTATCCAATGATCTGCCACATGGAGAGAGTGAGCTGAGAAAAGAAGTGCCTAGCAGCACGTTTTCTTGCCCGTAGGCTTGCTGTCCTGCCTGAGTTGCCTGGTATTCAGGGGAGGAGGAGGAGGTAACAGAGCAGGTACTGGCCTGCATGACGAGTGTGTGTGTACACTACGCAGGTTTCGGGCACCATGTCTTTACGGGAGAGTTGAGGTGGGTTGGGGTCTGTGTATTATTATCTACCTGGAATAAAGATGACCTCTATTTGGAGATCTCCCTCTGTCCCGTAAAGTGATGATATGATGCTGCCTTTACCAGCAAGTAGTAAGTAGCAATATGCTGTGAGTTGAAGCAGTGAAGCGGGCTTGGCCATTGTTGCACCTTGATCTATTAGAAACAACTAGTACCGTTCTCACGTCAACAACACGAATGCTCGGAAATGTTACGTTTCGTAACCTCTAAAGAACATGGTTGATTTACTTATTAGTCTCATCATGTTTGTGTTTGTTGAACGTTTTGAAAGTTCTTTCTGACTTCAATTTAATTGAACGTGGTATGTCTGTGACTTGTAACTATTGCCCTTGTAGAAATACGTGTGTGCTAGCGTGTGTAGAGCGACTTCGGTGTGTCCAGTGTCTGTCAGGTAGACTATCTACCTTCCTCTCCTAGCTTGGTCGGTACCTTCGACCCACTGCCGAGTGCCTGCCTTCATTACCCGTAATGACTACCTGTCCATCAAAGAGGTGTTGGGGGATTGGGTGTGTCGTCCCACCACCTTTGAAGAAAAGAAGCCACCAGACACAGAATCCTTTAGGTGTTGAATATCTCAGGAGACTATTTCACCAACTCACCTGATTGACATCCCCGCGCGTCCTCCTCTGATCAGACGTTCTCATACTTGCATTCATTGGAGTTGACGACCGCGCCATTTGCCGTGTTTGGTATTAGGCTAATACTCGCGACGCCCCATCACTCTAAGTCCCTTCGAGGTTTACTTTCGTCCCTGCAGCTACACGTGGGATCGTCTGTTCTTTCACTATCGTGAACGTAAGAAGCCTTGGAATTATTTTATTTCGTAAACTTTTAGGAAGCCAACTGCACAAAACTAAATAGCTTCAACTGCCATCGTGGTTTGTTATGAGCGGTGTTGAATGTTTGACTCCGTAGTGTTGGATGTTTCTTCATATAACTTCGTTAAGTTGTGAGGACACGAGTGATGACCCTATGCTGACTGTGAGAACAGTATTGTTTCCTTTGGTCTCCCCCACTTAACCGACACTGCATTTAGCTGGCGTCGGTCAAGATCAACTAGGACGACTTGGCCGGCTCTCCATCTACCCTTCCACTAACTGACGCACTTGCTCGTACTGTGTATCTGATGTTCTTCCGAGCGGCTCCCCCTGTACTGTTAGACTGTTTCCGACCCGCCCTTTGGTGTCTTGCTTCTGCTCAAGTCGGCTGCGCTGCTCAGCCATCGTCGACACGGTCGCTGGTGCCGCTGCACTCCAGTTTGGACTGGATGGGGGGACGCTTCCCACAAGTTCGAACCGCTGCCGGACAAGACACTCTGTGAGACTGCATTTTTTAGGACGCCGAGATTGCAGCAGGTTCTGCGATCACAAGTTTTGCGATTGCAGCAGGTTCTGCAATCACAGCAGGTTCGGCTATAGCAGCGGGTTCGGCGATTGCAGCAGGTTCGGCTATAGCAGCGGGTTCGGCGATTGCTGCAGGTTCTTCTTGCCGACCCGCTTTTAGATGGACAGTATTCAGTGACAGCAAAGGTAAACTAATTAATAAATATTAGGGTCTATTCAGATGGAATATCTAACTGACGGGTTTATAATTGTTTATTAATTCTTCCGAGAGCAAAGGTTCAAATTGTAGCTATACTCCTTACCCCACCCCACTTTGATGCAGTTGTTGTATTGATGCGAGTCACAAGGCACCTTTTCACTCATTGGTTTGCATTCTTGTGTAACATGGACGGCACTCCATATTTGATCTTTAATGTGTTGCATGTCGGCAAATGTTCGTTATTGATCGGGCACACGGTCCTTGTAACAAATATTTAACATCATATCGTGGCCTATACTGTCTCCCATTCCTAACGGGGAGACGTTGCTTCACGCAGTGCCGTTGTTTGTGAGCACAGCGGCTTATTGTAGGTAAAAGGTTTCAGGCGCTGATTCCCTCCATGTCCGTTTGCCCGTTGTGACGCTCACGTCAAATTCAATTAACTTCTAAATGAGTGAATGTAACATGTTGAGCAATACATCAATTGAAAGCTTGTGTGGAGTATTACAATCGTACACAACTTTTGTTACAACATCGAATCTTGAGTTGTAAACGCGAGTTTCCAAAATACTTTCATAATTCATTCTACAGTTTTCAAGTTACCTTCGCATGCAAAACGTGTTTTGAAAGCTCCAAGGAGGTATGCCGATAGTATGAAGAGTATTTGAATGTTTTTATTCCCTTTTTTCTTGCCTTTACTCCTCCTACCAATATTTTGCGTCCTTCTTTAGGCTCTTGCGTTTATGTGACTACCTTCTCATGACATACAAAGTTCAGAAGCGGTTGTGCAGTGGAATGAAATTACGAGTCGGTATCCGAGTAGGACAAGCTGTTCACCTTTTTCCAAATCAATGTTTAATATAACTAGGCCACCGCATGAGGGAGGACTATTGGCATGCGCCAATTTAATTGCTATGGACAGATATTCATCACTGTTACGATGAGCTGTTGATACTCGGTCCACAGTGCACAGATGTCACCCACACATGCTAACTTACTGGTTGCAATGCCTGCGGACACAACACACCCTTGCTGACGCAGGCAGAAGCTACAACGGCGGTTTATTGGGTCGTTATGCGTGGACAACGCGAACCTCCTTGGGAAAGTTGTTTTTTGAATTCGAACTTGGATCTTCGTTGCTATAAACTACAGCTGTTCACAAATTCTGTTACTTCACATTTTGACGAGCCACTTGATGCAACCGGACTAGTTTGTTCCGCTGCGGCGGACTATTCTATTGTCACCTGTAAATGCATCTCATCAACACTTGATGTCATTACCTGCTGCGTTGATGTCATTACCTGCCGCGTTGATGTCATCACCTACCGCGTTGATGTTATCATCTACCGCGTTGATGTCATCACCTACCACGTTGTTGCCATCTCCTGACGCGTTGATATACGGAGTCAGTAATGGTTGCTGTGCGAACACCACCTCCACTGTAGCTGTTATTGGCTCTAATTGCTTCTTGATGGAATGCCGACACTCGTGTTTGGACTTGTGTTTTGATGAGCGTTTATTGTTACCACTCCTGTTGGCGTGCGGGCAGCGGGGTAACGCTGGAGTTCTCAGAACTGCACTAGCATGTTATACAGGTAGTCTTTATTGCTACATCCGCGCACCTGCTACACAGAACTGCACTAGCATGTTATACAGGTAGTCTTTATTGCTACACCCACGCACCTGCTACACTGAACTGCACTAGCATGTTATACAGGTAGTCTTTATTGCGACACTCACGCACCTGCTACACAGAACTGCACTAGCATGTCATAAGGTAGTCTTTATTGCTACATTCGCGCACCTGCTACACAGAACTGCACTAGCATGTTATACAGGTAGTCTTTATTGCTACATCCGCGCACCTGCTACACAGTACTGCACTAGCATGTTATAGCTACAGGTAGTCTTTATTGCTACACTCGCGCACCTGCTACACAGAACTGCACTAGCATGTTATACAGGAAGTCTTTATTGCTACACTCATGCATCTGCTAGACATAACTGCACTAGTATGTTATACAGGTAGTCTTTATTGCTACACCCATGCATCTGCTAGATATAACTGCACTAGTATGTTATATAGGCAGTCTTTATTGCTACACCCGTGCATCTGCTAGATATAACTGCACTAGTATGTTATATAGGCAGTCTTTATTGCTACACCCGTGCATCTGCTAGATATAACTGCACTAGTATGTTATATAGGTAGTCTATACTGCTACACAGAACTGCCCTCGTATGTGATGCAGGTAGGGTTCGTGCTACATCCGTGCATTGATTGCTGTTGCAATTTCAGTTGTTGACCTTGCGATGCGGTTCTTCGATTTCGCTTTTGCAGAAGAACGCTGTAAGGTAACCTTCAATGAAAAGATGGCGGGAAAAATGACCGTGTTAAACACTCGACGATTGGCAGATTGTGGTATTAAAACGTGACAAAACGCAAAGGCGTTTAACAGTTTCACCTGCATGGAACCTTATCTATTTATTGGAATGCCATTTGAAATACTTGAGGTCGAGTGTGTGTCTCGCCAGTTAGTGACAGCAAACATCACAACATCGTCACGTCGATTGAACCAGTACCTAGATGCCGATGCTGTGTTTCTTGTAGAACCTCTAGAAAGCAGATACCCCGTCTGCAAAGAAATTACACTAGCTAGCTGCTCTGAGCTCCATGTACAGCTGTTGGAAAGCTATGCGGTCATATATTTGGCGTCCTTGTCAACTTGACGTTGCCAGCTGCTTTGATTTCATTCCGTTACTTTATAAAAAACAATTCCGCCTGTGAATCAATACTCACTGTATGCACCTTTCGTGCTAGCTTAATTGGAGGGGAGATGATCGTACTGAACGGTCTATTGTTGGTCGTCCCTTAGTTGTACAAATTTTCCTCAATGTAGAGCACGATCGGTGCAGACGGGCGCCACCACGCCTGATCATCTAAGTGGTCTGGCGGGCAACACGTTGGCCTGTCTATAGGCGCTGTAACTGTACACACCCGCGGCGAGGGATGACTTAACAACAGAAGGGCTGTGTATAACAATACTTACAGCCTGTTCCGTTTTAGTTGACACATATTTAGCTGAAAGTAGCTGTGGATGGAATACTTTGTTTTGGACTCTCATTTGATTGACAATGTATTAAAGATCTCGATGACAATTATTTCATTATTTGCTAGTTTGCATTCACTTACTCGAGGAAGACTAAAATACCAAGGTGACTTAACCTTCATAAGCAATGTCCATATTGCATATACCAATGTCAACGCTGTAAGAACATGATACTGAAACAAAAGTGTTGCAATGAAATGTTGCAGTGATTCCTACTAGCTGATGATTCCAAGTATGATGGTCGGACAACGAAACGTTGCAGGGATTCCTTGTACTACCACACATTGAGGCAGAACTCAATGTGTGGTAGTAAATGGTGAAACCTCTGCACCAGTTGAAGTCCTTTGTGGGGTCCCACAAGGCACTGTGCTTGGCCCGCTGATCTTCTTAGTAATGGCAAATGACCTGAGCAAAAACTGCTCACATTCATCTGTCTCTTGCTTTGCAGATGCTGCCAGAGTACTAGGCATAGTGGAGGGTAACAGATGTAGAAAATGTTCAAGTTGGTTTGAACGAAATCTTCAAGGGGGCTGGCAAAAACCACATGCAATTCAATTGATCCAAATTTGAACTATTAAGATATGAAAATAAACAAGACCTAAAAGCAGAGTCTTCATATCATGCCATCAAAAATGCTACCATTGAAGAACAAGAAAGCTTGCGTGACTTGGACTTTATAATGCAGATTAATTCTTATTCAATGAAAAATTGCAAATATTGAGGCTAGTGGCAGAACACTGTTCCTGGGCCATGAGAACCTTTTGAATCAACTAATCAAAACCAGTTATGGACTTTTGCTCTTCTCTCTGAATCCCACATAAAGGGATAGATCTGGAAAGTCTTGAAGCAGTTCAAAGAATCATCACCTCAAATGGAACAGAAGTAAAGGAAATGGACTATTACGACAGATTGAATACTCTCAAACCATACTCAATCCAAAGATGTTTTGAAAGATTCACGATCGTAAACGTTTGATAAATTCTGGACGGCTACACGGTCAATGTAAATGAAAAAAATGCAACAAAAGGCACCGTGAGAAATCAGGCAAGGATCGGCAGAATATGCTGTTTCGAAGTGCCAGAGTCGACAGGCGGTGAAAAGATGCAAACCATAGCATTTAACAGTTTTACATGCCGGGCATCTCAGCTAGTCAATCAAATGTAGCTGGAAATACGTGAAATAAAACGTGAACCGCAATTGTCAGATACAGCAAACATCTTGAGGTTCAAAAAACGATTTGACAAGTACCTCAGCTGCGTTCATGATAAACATCTAATGAATGGATACCCTCACTGCGGAGACAAGTCTTTACTCCACCTCATCGCCAACCAGAATTTGACTAGCGAATTGGCAGCAACATGCAAATGCTGATGTCACGGCACGAGTGGAGAATGTCGTCGCAGATGTGGGTCAGGTGACAGATACGCTGCAACCGGCTTTTTAAAGCAAAGACCTTCCAAGTATCCAAGCATGTAAGTATGATGGACGGACAACGAAGCGTGGCAGTGATTCCTTCTAGCCGATGATTCCAAGTATGATGGTCGGGCAACGAAGCGTGGCAGTGATTCCTTCTAGCCGATGATTCCAAGTATGATGGTCGAACTACGAAGTTTTGCATGGATTCCTTCTAGCCGATGATTCCAAGTATGATGGTCGGGCAACGAAGCGTGGCAGTGATTCCTTCTAGCTGATGATTCCAATTATGATTGTCGGGTCGTTCACCACACCTAAAAGAGGCTGTGATTATTGTTCTCGTAGCTCCTGTTTTTCTCGCAGAATGTACCGTATTCATGGCGTCTTCCCCATCCAAAATGCCAGTTCCCATCTAAAAGACGTTATTTTGGAATGTCTGAATGAGCACACCAATTTCAGGCGTGTTTCAGTTCGATTGGGTCCATATTTACATCTTTGATGTGGCCAGAGCTAAACTACCCTTCACTCTGTTATCCTTGCCTAGTTCGGGCTTACATGGGCTGATCTGCCTGATAGCGATTTTGCCCTTGGCAAGGTTGCTTCTGTGGTTTGGTTGACGCTGTCGGCATGAAGCGTCGTCTTCGAAGGTCTCATAACCAACACTTACCGCCTCGTCTGACGCAAGAGCTTCTTGTATTACGTAAACTGTGCCAGTAGTATTGTTTTGCATGAAGTTGTTTTCTGTAAATCTTACGTAATCTTTGCCGTCAGTATTGTTTTGAATGAACTTGTTTTCCATTATGTCGGTCGGGGGGTTGAAATCATATATGATCTAGCTGTGAACGACCCCATATTTTTTGCTGGAAGAAATGATTGAATGACCATCAGCGGAAAATTCAAATTCGTCTTGATGTTAGTTTTTACATACCGAACAAATGTACGTAACTGTTGAATATTGCCACGAAGGTTGACCTTGAAAGATACTCTGCTAGGTGTCCAACGACGGGGAGATCAGGGAAACGGCAAGGATTTGAAATGCACGCTGCTAAACACGGAAATTCGATCCTGTCGTATTTGATTGAGTTCTCCATCAAATATATCACCTTAGTAACCTTAGTATAGAAGTCTTTGTGGACGAACGGCTTTCAATATCCGTAAATCACATTAAAAAAAAAGTGTACTGTTACACATATTTTGGCCAATAATGAAACTCCATTTGCAGTATTACCCTTACTCCGATGCGCGGTAAAAAGACACTTGCATCTGTATTACATGTAGCTATGTATGTTAGTCCTGCAACTTGAGTTGCAAGCAATACCCCTAAAAGTGATTCTTTATTATTGCTTTCAGCACATTGTCGTGTCCTGAAATCGTAATGAGATAATTAGTATGCTTAAATAATGAAATGTAAGATGTACATTTTTAATAAAGGAGGATAATTTGAATCTCCTCCAACAGAATTTGAGTTACTGTGCATTATTTCTCTCAGCTCTCGTGAGAGACTGCCAAGGCGTAATCGTGGCATCAAATACGTCATTTGGAGGTTCTCGTAGAGTAGCTACCTCAATTGATGAACTTTTCATCGTTAAAACATCAGAATTTTGATTTTTATGGACACATTAAAAAAATCGAGACTCCTAGGTTTTGAACTTATTATGATATGCTATACATAATTGGGAATTGATTGTGGAGCACTACTGCATTTTTTGTTTAATTTGTCGATAAATATTGAAAATTGTATGACAAAGGAACAACCCGACGCTTTCATACTCGGAAAGTTGAAATAAGTGTCCAAAATAACTTTGAACAAGTCATTCATTATAAATTGATCCTGTATGATCGGAAACTTATGTAGCTATATTAAAAAAAAATCACATCTAAGCGACAGTATTGTTCTTTACCTTGTGTAGTTCCCTTGAAGATCATCTTTTCTAGTATTTTTCTTACACTAACTTGAGCAATGTTTGCTTTTCATCCTATTCCATGATGCATTGCTAGGATGTAATTTTTCCAATTACATCCCAGCCCGTCGTTGACTCACCTGAATCAACGACGGTCTAGCTCTACGGGGGAGCCTATTATGACTCACGTTGAGGCTTTGGTGGAGATGACGCTCAAATCAAATCAAAATTCCAATCTAATCAGTAAGGCTGGTTGGCAGAATTGTAAAATTGAAGTAGTAGATTGTTTTCCTAATGGAGCAGACGTACACATCATTTGTGTCTCAGTGCACAGTCGTCACTTGGTTCAAAAGCCGGGGTTTGATCCTTTGTTACATGGAAGTCCCAGTCAGCTCAATAAGGATTTGTTATAGTTTTCTGGGAACTGTTCATGATCGAGGAATACCACGAAGACATGGATTTTTTGTGACGTCAAGTTGTGGATACCCTGTGCAGAGGCTAGTGAGCTGCTACACAGCTACGTGTATCCATGCACCTAATGGTCCTGTGTGGCTGCTGCGTAGTATGCGACCTTCGTCCGTTATGCGTTGTGTGGGTACGCAAGGCATTATCTTGGACGTGGCAAAGGAATTATCCTATCTCCGTATTTAATTCAGGCAGAAGCCCGTCATCGACAGTTGCCGCGTCAAGTGTCGAGGAAAAGACAAAGTGGAGTAGTATTCAGGTTCCGTTTCATTCAATTAAGCGCATCGTTATTATTGCTTGTTTATGTCATCCCTCGTACATCATGTTATGTGTTTCATTATTTTCTAGAAGAGTTGTGCTCTTCTCAAGGCCATAACAGGGTGGTAAAGTTGACGTTCGTGGCTGTTATGTAGCCTTATCAGCGGTGCGCCAGTCCATCACCTACGAGACACTTTGTCTACGCGTGCAACACCAGTCTGAGTAGTGGCAGGTATTCACTGACTCCACACGCCGCCTCATGGTAATCCCAGAAGCTGTGTGCTGGTGTTATCTGAGGCCACTATTTATCTCTCATTAGCCGCGCCGTACTGCGCACACGGCTTGAACCGTCCCTTAAAGGTGTGTCCATCGATTGACTGGCACCTGATGCATTTTTTGTCGTTAGCATCACTTACGTGCGGCTTCATTTTA
>SDVV010000387.1:0-32609 GCA_016164225.1 Gammarus roeselii | reverse complement strand
GAATACAGTTGTGGTCGTTATTTCCGAGGGGTTCGCCCACTTCGACGTTCGTGACATGAGAGTCGCTTGCACTGAATATAAGATCAAGAATATTGCTACCTCTTGTAGGTGTCTTTACCATTTGGGTCATAAACTTATCGTCAGCAAAATCAATCAGGCCTTGGACGGTGGCCGTACATTCTTCTGTTTCCCAATCGATGTCGGGAATATTGAAGTCTCCAAGTACTATACTGTTTTGTGTTCTGACCACATCGACGAGGGTGTTGTAAAGATCGATATCATCTGCGACGTTGCTCTTGGGAAGACGATAAACTAGTGTGATTTGACACTTTGTATGTTTACCGACTACTTGAATTGGAACTATGTCGTGTCTGCTGCTTGGAATGGTGACTTCTATTATTTGTAGAGTATTTTTCACGAGAAACGATACTCCTCCACCCTCACAGCCTAGTCTATCTTTGTGAAATAGGGAAAACCCGGGAGTGTGAATTCGCCCAGATAATTTCTGGTACTTGATTTCATCCACGATTCTGTGATGGCTATTATGTCGATCTCATCGTTAATTGCGAGGATTCCCAATTTGTCCATTTTGTCTCGGAGACTTCTAGCGTTTACATAGTAACATTTGAGAGTATTTTGACTCGAAATCTTGCCAGAAACTCTTCGGCTGTGGTCGCTGCGGTCGGGGGCTGCTGTGTTACTTTGTTATACTTTTTTGTTAGTAGTGAAACTGTTTCTGTTGTTTGTTCCTCTATCGTTACTGCAGGGTCCGTGATTGCTAATTGCTCTGGTGGCGGCTGTTGACTCATTTCGTTGGGCAGTAACGGCGGAGTCTTGTGTTTGACGTCGAGAAAGTTTTTTGATTTAATTTCGGTGACAAGGCCAGCACTGATATTCTGAAGGATGCTTTCGAGGGTATCAACCCCAGACGTGTTCATGCGTGCCTTATTGGTGATTCTATCGAATTCGTTGTTATTGAGGTTGATCATCGTTTCCCAATGGTCTGAGAATAAGATTTGTTGTGCTTTGCAAAACGATGCTATGCGATTGTTTGGAACTATCATCTTACTCAATTTGTATTTACCTTGGTTTGGATGGGGCAGGATACCTGTGACATGGATGTTCGAGTGCGATCTTTTGACGTTTGTTAGCATGGTTTTATACCTTACCCATGTTTCTTCAGTCTGCGCCATCACGTCTTTTGCCCCGACTTGTAGTACAATTGGTTTAGAAGAAGCTATGTTTTCCTTTTTGATTATTCCTTCAGTATCGTCAATTTTCGAGTCTGGTTTACCGAGTATTTTTAGTTGGACTCTTTCTTTTCGCTGATCTGGTTTGATGGAGCTGACATTGTAGTCGCCAATCACGATCATTTCCTCGGGGATTTGAGAGTCCATTTCATCAGGCAACACATCGAAACGGTTGTTTGTATCAGTTCGGGTGTGGCGGGACTGTCGCCCGACCAGTGATGCTTTGCCACTGACTGCCTGCCGCCTGTTTACTACAGTTGTGTAGAGTGTCTCAGCACTGTTGACCTTATTTTCTATCGATTTGATACGGTCGTTGGTCTCTGAGTCTAGAGCTGTAAGTTTCTTTGCCAGTTCCGAGTCTAAGTGCACTTGAGTTGTAGGTGTTTTAGGTGTTTCAGGTGTTTTAAATGTTTTAGGTGTTTAGGTTGCTTTAGTTGTTTCAGTTGCTTTAGTTGTTTTAGTTGTTTTAGTTGTTTAGGTGTTATAGTTGTTCTAGTTGTTTTAGTTGTTCTAGGTGTTTTAGATGTTATAGTTGTTTTAGTTGTTTTAGTTGTGTTAGTTGTTTTAGTTGTTTAGTTGTTCTAGTTGTTTTAGTTGTTATAGTTGTTTTAGTTGTTCTAGTTGTTTTAGTTGTTATAGTTGTTTTAGTTGTTTTAGTTATTTTTAGGTGTTTAGGTGTTTTAGTTGTTTTAGATGTTTAGGTGTTTTAGTTGTTCAAGGAGTTTTAGGTGTTTTAGGTGTTTAGGTGTTTAGTTGTTTGAGGTGTTATAGTTGTTTTAGGTGTTTTAGTTGTTTTAGGTGTTATAGTGGTTTTATGTGTTTTATTTGGTCCATGTGTTTTAGTTGTTTTAGGAGTTTTAGTGGTTTTAGGTGTTAAAGTTGTTTAAGTGTTATGGTTGTTGTAGGTGTTTTAGTTATTTTAGGTGTTTTAGTTGTTTTAGTTGTTTTAGTTGTTTTAGTTGTTTTAGTTGTTGTAGTTGGTTAGGTGTTTTAGTGGTTCTAGGTGTTTTAGTTTTTCTAGGTGTTTTAGTTGTTATTGGTGTTATAGGTGTTTTACTTGTTTCTGGTGTTTAAGGTGTTTTAGGTGGTCTAGTTGTTTTAGGTGTTCTAGTTGTTTTAAGTGTTTTAGGTGTTTTGGGTGTTTTTAGGTGTTATAGGTGTATTGAATGTTTTAGTTATTTTAGGTGTTCCAGGTGGTATAGGTGTTATAGGTGTTTCGGTGTTTTAGTTGTTTTAGTTGTTGTCGTTGTTTTAGGTACTTTAGGTGTTTAAGTTGTTATATGTGTTTTAGTTGTTATAGTTGTTTCAGTTGTTATAGTTGGTTTAGGTGTCGTAGTTGGTTTAGGTGTTTTGTGTTCTAGTTGTTGTAGTTGTTTTAGTTGTTCTAGTTGTTATAGTTGTTTTAGTTGTTTTAGTTGTTCTAGTTGTTCAAGTTGTTTTAGTTGTTGTAGTTGTTTTAGGTGTTTCAGTTGTTCAAGGTGTTTTAGTTGTTTTTGGTGATATAGGTGTTTTAGTTGTTCTAGGTGTTACAGTTGTTTTAGGTGCTTTAGTTGTTCTAGGTGTTTTAGTTCTTTTAGGTGTTTCAGTTGTTATGGGAATTCTAGTTGTTCTAGGTGTTTTAAGTGTTCTAGTTGTTAAAGGTGTTTTAGTTGTTAAAGGTGTTTCAGTTGTTTTAGGTGTTATCGTTGTTCCAGGTGTTTTAGTTGTTCTAGGTGTTATAGGTGTTATAGGTGTTTTATGTGTTTCAGGTGTTTTAGTTGTTTTAGGTGTTTCAGGTGTTTTAGTTGTTTAGGTGTTTTAGTTGTTTTAGGTGTTGCAGGTGTTCCAGGTGTTTTAGTTGTTTTAGGTGTTTAGGTTGCTTTAGTTGTTTGGTTGCTTTAGTTGTGTCAGTTGTTTTAGTTGTTTTAGGTGTTTTAGTTGTTTTAGTTGTTCTAGGTGTTCAGGTGTTTAAGATGTTTTAGGTGTTTTAGGTGGTTCAGGTGTTATAGTTGGTTTAGGGGTTCTATGTGTTTTATGTGTTATAGGGGTTTTATGTGTTTAGTTGTTTTAAGTTGTTTCAGATGTTTTATTTGTTGTAGGTGTTTTAGTTGTTCTAGTTGTTTAGTTGTTCTAGTTGTTTTAGGTGTTATAGTTGTTTTCATGTGTTTTAGGTGTTCTGGTTGTTGTAGGTGTTTCAGTTGTTTCATATGTTTGAGGTGTTCCAGGTGTTATAGGTTTTCTAAGTGTTTTAGGTGTTATAAGTGTTCTAGTTGTTTAGGTGTTCTAGGTGTTTTCTGTGTAATAGTTGGTTTATGTGTTGTAGTTGGTTTAGGTGTTCTACAGTAGTTGGTTTAGGTAATATAGTTGGTTAAGGTGTTTTAGTTGGTTTATGTGTTGCAGTTTGTTTAGGTGTTTTAGTTGGTTTAGGTTTTTAGTTGGTTTAGGTGTTCTAGTTTTTTTATGTGATATAGTTGTTTTGGGTGTTCTAGTTGTTATAGGTGTTTTAGATGTTATAGTTGTTATAGTTGTTTTAGTTGTTTTAGTTGTTTAGTTGTTCTAGTTTTTTTATTTGTTCTAGTTGTTTTATTTGTTTCAGTTGTTTTAGTTGTTTTAGGTGTTCTAGTTGTTTAAGGTGTTTAGGTGTTATAGTTGTTTTAGGCGTTACAGGTGTTTTAGGTGTTTAGTTGATGTAGGATTTTAGTTGTTTTAGGTGTTAAGGTTGTTTTAGGTGCTATAGTTGTTCTAGATGTTTTAATTTTTCTAGGTGTTTTAGTTGTTTTAGGCGTTTTATGTGTTATAGGTGTTTAAGATTTTTTAGGTGTTATAGTTGTTTTAGTTGTTTTAGTTGTTATGGTTGTTTTATGAGTTCTATGTATTTTAGGCATTTTAGGTGTTATAATTGTTATAGGTGTTCTAGGTGGTATAGGTGTTTCAGTTGGTTTAGGTGTATGAGGTGTTTTATGTGTTCTAGTTGTTTAAGGTGTTATAGTAGTTTTAGGTATTTAAGTTGTTTAAGTTGTTTTCGTTGTTTTAGTTGTTATAGTTGTTTTAGTTGTTTTAGTTTTTCTAGTTGTTATAGTTGCTTTAGTTGTTCTAGGTTATATAGGTGTTCTAGTTGTTTTAGTTGTTTTAGTTGTTTTAGTTTAAATAGGTGTTTTACTTGTTTTAGTTGTGTTAGTTGTTATAGTTGTTTTAGTTGTTATATGTGTTATAGTTGTTATAGGTGTTTTAGGTGTATAGGTGCTTTATGTGCTTATGTGTTTGATGTATTTTAGGTGTTCTAGTTGATTTAGATGTTCCAGTTGTTTCATGTGTTGTATGTGTTATGGGTGTTTAAGTTATTTTGGTTGTTTTATTTGTTTTATTTGTTTAAGTTGTTTTAGTTGTTCTATTTGTTTAGTTGTTTTAGGGGTTTTAGGTGTTCTAGTGGTTCTAGGTGTTTTAGTTGTTTAGGTGTTATAGTTGTTTTAGGTGTTATAGGTGTTTTAGTTGTTAAAGGTGTTCAAGTTGTTTTATGTGTTATAGTTGTTATATGTGTTCTAGTTGTTATAGGTGTTTTAGTTGCTATAGGTGTTTTAGTTGTTTTAGTTGTTCTAGTTGTTCTAATTGTTTTAGTTGTTTAATGTGTTTTAGGTAATATAGGTGGTTTAGATGTTTTAGTTGGTTTAGATGTTTTAGTTGGTTTAGGTGTTTTAGTTGGTTTATGTGTTTTGGGTGTTTAAGTTGTTTTTGATGTTTAGTTGTTTTAGTTGTTTTAGTTGTTTTAGTTGTTATAGTTGTTTTAGTTGTTTTAGTTTTTTAGTTGTTTTAGTTGTTTTAGTTGTTTTAGTTGTTTTAGTTGATTTAGTTGTTTTAGTTGTTCTAGTTGTTTAGTTGTTTTAGGGGTTTTAGGTGTTCTAGTGGTTGTAAGTGTTTTGGTTGTTTCGGTTTTTAGTTGTTTTAGGTGTGCTAGGTGTTTGGTTGTTTATGGTGTATAAGTTGTTTGAGGTGTGTTAGTGGTTGTATGTGTTTTAGTTGTTATAAGGGTTTTAGTTAGTTTAGTTGTTATAGGTGTTTTAGTTGTTTTAGTTGTTTTAGTTGTTTTGTTGTTTCAGGTGTTTTAGGGGTTAAATGTGTTTTAGGTGTTTCAGTTGATTAAGGTGTTATAGTTGATTTCGGTGTTTTAGTTTTTCATGTGTTTTAGTTGTTTAGATGTTATAGTTGTTTTAGGTGTTATAGTTGTTTATAAGTGTTTTAGGTGTTCTATTTGTTTTGGTTGTTATAGTTGTTTAGTTGTTTTAGGTGTTTTTATTGTTCTAGGTGTTTTATTTGTTTTAGGTGTATTAGTTGTTAAGGTGTTCTGGTTGTTGTAAGTGTTTTAGTAGTTATAGTTGTTTAGGGAGCTGCAGTTGTTTTTTAGGTGTTATAGGTGTTTTAGGTGTTAAAGGTGATTTAGGTGTTGTAGGGGGTTAGGTGTTTCAGTTGGTTACTGTGTTTTAGTTGGTTTAGGTGTTTAGTTGGTTTTGGTGTTTTAGTTGGTAAGGTGTTTTAGTTGGTTTAGGTGTTTTAGTTGGCTTAGGTGCTCTAGGTGTTTTATGTGTTCTAGTTGTTTTAGGTGTTCTAGTTGTTGTAGTTGTTTTAGTTGTTTCAGTTGTTATAGATGTTATAGTTGTTTAGGTGTTTAAGGTGTTTTAGGTGTTTAAGTTGTTTTAGGTGTTCTAGGTGTTTAAGGTGTTCGAGTTATTTTAGGTGTTTAGTTGTTATAGGTATGTTAGGTGTTCAGTTGTTTAACGGTGTTTAAGTTGTATTGAGGTATTTTATGTGTACTAAGTGTTATAGGTGTTTTGGGTGTTGTAGGTGTTTAGTTGTTGTTGGTGTTTTAGGTGTTTTAGATGTTATAGGTGTTTTAGGTGTTGTAGGTGGTTTAGGTGTTTTAGGTGTTCAAGTTGTTTAGTTGTTTTAGATGGTTTAGGTGTTTTAAATGGTTTAGGTGTTATAGGTGTTTATAGATGTTTCAGGTGTTATAGGTGTTCTCGGTGTTTTAGGTGGTTTATGTGTTATAGTGTTATAGGTGTTTCAGGTGGTTTAGGTGTTTAGGTGTTTTAGCTGGCTAAGGTGTTTTAGTTAATTAAGGTGTTCAAGGTGTTTTAGGTGTTCAAGTTGTTGTAGGTGTTTTAGTTGTTTCGGGTGTTTTAGTTGCTATAGTTGTTGTAGTTGATATATTTGTTGTAGTTGTTTTAGGTGCTTAAGGTGTTCTAGTTGTTTTAGGTGATATAGTTGTTATAGGTGTTGTAGTTGTTTTAGGTGTTCTATGTGTTATAGGTAATGTAGTTGTTTTAGTTGTTTTAGGTGTTTTAGTTGTTATATGTGTTGTAGTTGCTATAGGTGTTATAGGTTTTTTAGGTGGCTTAGGTTTTTTAGGTGGTATAGGTAATTTATGTGGTTTAGGTGTTATAGGTGGTTTAGGTGTTTCAGGTGGTTAAGGCGTTTTGGGTGGTTTATGTGTTATTGGTGTTTTAGGTGGTTTAGGTGTTTAAGGTGTTTTATGTGTTTTACTTGTTTTATGTGTTTTAGTTGTGTTAGTTGTTTTAGTTGTTTTAGTTGTTATAGTTATTATAGTTGTTTTAGTTGTTAAAGTTGTTCTAGGTGGCTTAGGTGTTATAGTGGCTTAAGGTGTTATAGTTGTTTTAGTTGTTCTAGTTGTTCTAGTTGTTTAGTTGTTTTAGGGGTTTTAGGTGTTCTAGTGGTTGTATGTGTTTTAGTTGTTTCGGTTTTTAGTTGTTATAGGTGTTTTAGGTGTTTAGTGTTCTAAGGTGTTTAAGTTGTTTTTGGTGTTATAGTTGTTTTATGTGTTTAAATTGTTATAAGGGTTTTAGTTGTTATAGTTGTTATAGGTGTTTTAGTTGTTTTAGTTGTTCTAGTCGTTTTAGTTGTTATAGTTGTTCTAGTTGTTTTAGTTGTTTTAGTTGATAAAGTTTTTTAGTTGTTCAAGTTGTTTTTTTGTTTAGGTGTTTTAGGTGTTACATGTGTTTTAGGTGTTGCAGTTGTTTAAGGTGTTATAGTTGATTTAGGTGTTTTAGTTGTTTTAGGTGTTTTAGTTGTTGTAGGTTTTATAGTTGTTTAAGATGTTTTAGTTGTTCGAGGTGTTTTAGTTGTTTTAGGCGTTTTAGGTGTTATAGGTGTTGAAGTTGTTATAGGTGTTATAGTTGTTATTTGTTGGTTCAGTTGTTTTAGTTGTTTTATGTGTTTTAGGTATTTTAGGTGTTCTAGGTGTTTTAATTGTTATAGGTGTAACAGGTGGTTTAGGTGTTTCAGTTGGTTTAGGTGTTTGAGGTGTTTTATGTGTTCTAGTTGTTTTAGGTGTTATAGTTGTTTTAGGTGTTTTAGTTGTTTAAGTTGTTTTAGTGGTTTTAGTTGTTTTAGTAGTTTTAGTTGTTCCAGTTGTGTTAGTTGCTTTAGTTGTTTCTAGGTTTTATAGGTGTTCTAGTTGTTTTAGTTGTTCTAGTTGTTCTAGTTTATTAGGTGTTTTAGTTGTTTTAGTTGTGGTAGTTGTTGTTGTTGTTTTAGTTGTTTTAGTTGTTATAGGTGTTATAGGTGTTTTAAATGTATCGGTGCTTTATGTGCTTAGGTTTCGGTTTTTAGGTGTTGTAGGTGTTTTAGGTGTTTGGTTGTTTAAGGTGTTTGAGTTGTTTTAGGTGTTATAGTTGTTTTATGTGTTATAGTTGTTATAAGGGTTTTAGTTAGTTTAGTTGTTATAGGTGTTTTAGTTGTTTTAGTTGTTTAGTTGTTCTAGTTGTTTCAGTTGTTTTAGTTGTTTTAGTGGTTTTAGTGGTTTTAGTTGTTTTAGTTGTTTTAGTTGTTTTGTTGTTTCAGGTGTTTTAGGTGTTAGATGTGTTTGAGGTTTTTCAGTTGATTAAGGTGTTATAGTTGATTTAGGTGTTATAGTTTTTATGTGTTTTAGTTGTTTAGATGTTATAGTTGTTTTAGGTGTTATAGTTGTTCATAAGTGTTTTAGGTGTTCTATTTGTTTTAGTTGTTATAGTTGTTTAGTTGTTTTAGGTGTTTTTGTTGTTCTAGGTGTTTAAGTTGTTTTAGGTGTTCTAGGTGTTTGAGGTGTTCAAGAGGTTTTAGGTGTTTTAGTTGTTTAGGTGTTTTAGGTGTTTAGTTGTTTAACGGTATTTAAGTTGTTTCGAGGTATTTTATGTGTACTAAGTGTTATAGGTGTTTTGGGTGTTTTAGGTGTTCAGTTGTTGTAGGTGTTTTAGGTCGTTTAGGTGTTTTAGGTGTTCTAGGTGTTTTGGGTGGTTGAGGTGTTTTACTTGTTTTAGGTGTTATAGGTATTTTAGGTGTGTTTGTTGTTATAGTCGTTTTAGTTGTCCTAGGTGTTTTAGTTGTTGTAGGTGTTCTATGTGTTTATAGGTGTTGTAGGTGGTTTAGGTGTTTTAGGTGTTTAAGTTGTTTAGTTATTTTAGATGATTTAGGTGTCTTAAATGGCTTAGGTGTTATAGGTGTTTAGGTGGTTTAGGTGTTTCTAGATGTTCTAGGTTGTTTTATGTGGTTCAAGTGTTATAGTTGTTCTAGGTGTTTTTAGATAATTCAGGTGTTATAGGTGTTCTCGGTGTTTAGGTGGTTTATGTGTTATAGGTGTTATTGGTGTTTCAGGTGGTTTAGATATTTAGGTGTTTTAGGTGGCTAAGGTTTTTTAGTTAATTAAGGTGTTCTCGGTGTTATAGGTGTTCATGTTGTTGTAGGTGTTTTAGTAGTTTCGGGTGTTTTAGTTGCTATAGTTGTTGTAGTTGATATATTTGTTGTAGTTGTTTTAGGTGTTTTAGGTGTTCTAGTTGTTTTAGGTGTTATAGTTGTTATAGGTGTTGTAGTTGTTTTAGGTGCTCTATGTCGTATAGGTGTTGTAGTTGTTTTAGTTGTTTTAGGTGTTTTAGTTGTTATATGTGTTTTAGGTGTTATAGGTGTTATACCTTTTTTAAGGTGGTTTAGGTTTTTTAGGTGGTATAGGTGTTTTATGTGGTTTAGGTGTTATTGGTGGTTTAGGTGTTACAGGTGGCTAAGGTGTTTTGGGTGGTTTAGGTGTTTTAGGTGGTTTAGGTGTTTAAGGTGTTATATGTGTTTTAGTTGTTTTATGTGTTTTAGTTGTGTTAGTTGTTTTAGTCTCTTTAGTTGTTATAGTCGTTTTAGTCGTTTTAGTTGTTATAGTTGTTCTAGGTGGCTTAGGTGTTATAGTGGTTTAGGGTGTTATAGTTGTTTTAGTTGTTTTAGTTGTTTTAGTTGTTCTAGTTGTTCTAGTTGTTTAGTTGTTTTAAGGGTTTTAGGTGTTCTAGTGGTTGTAGGTGTTCTAGTTGTTTCGGTTTTTAGTTGTTTTAGGTGTTTTAGGTGTTGAGTTGTTCATGGTGTTTAAGTTGTTTAAGGTGTTATAGTTGTTTTATGTGTTTAGTTGTTATGAGGGTTTTAGTTGTTATAGTTGTTATAGGTGTTTTAGTTGTTTTAGTTGTTTTAGTCGTTTTAGTTGTTATAGTTGTTCTAGTTGTTTTAGTTGTTTTAGTTGTTTGAGTTGTTTTAGTTGTTCTAGTTGTTTTGTTGTTTAGGTATTTTAGGTGTTACATGTGTTTTAGGTGTTATAGTTGTTTTAGTTGTTCTAGTTGTTCTAGTGGTTTAGTTGTTTTAGGGGTTTTAGGT
Source organism: Gammarus roeselii (assembly GCA_016164225.1). Classification (NCBI taxonomy): domain Eukaryota; kingdom Metazoa; phylum Arthropoda; class Malacostraca; order Amphipoda; family Gammaridae; genus Gammarus; species Gammarus roeselii. The sequence goes on along the minus strand of SDVV010000387.1, from coordinate 22,710 downwards.
GTATTAGTGGTTGTAGGGGTTTTAGTTGTTTTGGTTTTTAGTTGTTCTAGGTGTTTTAGGTGTTTAGTTGTCTAAGGTGTTTAAGTTGTTTTAGGTGTTATAGTTGTTTTATGTGTTTAAATTGTTATGAGGGTTTTAGTTGTTATAGTTGTTATAGGTGTTTTAGTTGTTTTAGTTGTTTTAGTCGTTTTAGTTGTTATAGTTGTTCTAGTTGTTCTAGTTGTTTTGGTTGTTTAAGTTTTTTAGTTGTTCTAGTTGTTTTGTTGTTTAGGTGTTTTAGGTGTTACATGTGTTTTAGGTGTTGCAGTTGTTTAAGGTGTTATAATTGATTTAGGTGTTTTAGTTGTTTAGGTGTTTTAGTTGTTGTAGGTGTTAAAGTTGTTTGAGATGTTTTAGTTGTTCAAGGTGTTTTAGTTGTTTTAGGCGTTTTAGGTGTTATAGGTGTTTAAGTTGTTATAGGTGTTATAGTTGTTTTTTGTTGTTTCAGTTGTTATAGTTGTTTTATGTGTTCTAGGTATTTTAGGTGTTCTAGGTGTTTTAATTGTTTTGGGTGTTCTAGGTGGTTTAGGTGTTTCAGCTGGTTTAGGTGTTTGAGGTGTTATATATGTTCTAGTTGTTTTAGGTGTTATAGTTGTTTTAGGTGTTTTAGTTTTTTAAGTTGTATTAGTGGTTTTAGTTGTTTTAGTAGTTTTAGTTGTTCTAGTTGTGTTAGTTGCTTTAGTTGTTTTTAGGTTTTATAGGTGTTCTAGTTGTTCTAGTTGTTATAGTTGTTTTAGTTTATTTAGATGTTTTAGTTGTTTTAGTTGTGGTAGTTGTTGTAGTTGTTTTAGTTGTTTTAGTTGTTATAGGTGTTATAGGTGTTTTAGGTGTATCGGTGCTTTATGTGCTTAGGTTTCGGTTTTTAGTTGTTTTAGGTGTTTTAGGTGTTTAAGTTGTTTTAGGTGTTATAGTTGTTTTATGTGTTTTAGTTGTTATAAGGGTTCTAGTTAGTTTAGTTGTTATAGGTGTTTTAGTTGTTTCAGTTGTTTAGTTGTTCTAGTTGTTTCAGTTGTTTTAGTTGTTTTGGTGGTTTTAGTGGTTTTAGTTGTTTAGTTGTTTTGTTGTTTCAGGTGTTTTAGGTGTTAGATGTGTTTGAGGTTTTTCAGTTGATTAAGGTGTTATAGTTGATTTAGGTGTTTAAGTTGTTCTAGGTGTTTAAGTTGTTTAGGTGTTCTAGGTGTTTAAGGTGTCCAAGAGGTTTTAGGTTTTTTTGTTGTTCAGGTGTTTTAGGTGTTTAGTTGTTTAACGGTGTTTAAGTTGTTTCGAAGTATTTTATGTGTACTAAGTGTTATTGGTGTTATGGGTGTTTTAGGTGTTCAGTTGTTGTAGGTGTTTTAGGTCGTTTAGGTGTTTTAGGTGTTCTAGGTGTTCTGGGTGGTTGAGGTCTTTTAGTTGTTTTAGGTGTTATAGGTATTTTAGGTGTGTTAGTTGTTATAGTTGTTGTAGTTGTTTTAGTTGTCCTAGGTGTTTTAGTTGTTGTATGTGTTCTAGGTGTTTTTAGGTGTTGTAGGTGGTTTAGGTGTCTCAGGTGTTCAAGGTGTTTAGTTATTTTAGATGATTTAGGTGTTTTAAATGGCTTAGGTGTTATAGGTGGTTTGGTGGTTTAGGTGTTTCTAGATGTTTTAGGTTGTTTTACGTGGTTTAAGTGTTATAGTTGTTCTAGGTGTTTTTAGATAATTCAGGTGTTATAGGTGTTCTCGGTGTTTAGGTGGTTTATGTGTTATAGGTGTTATTGGTGTTTCAGGTGGTTTTGGTGTTTAGGTGTTTTAGGTGGCTAAGGTGTTTTAGTTAATTAAGGTGTTCTCGGTGTTATAGGTGTTCATGTTGTTGTAGGTGTTTTAGTTGTTTCGGGTGTTTTAGTTGCTATAGTTGTTGTAGTTGATATATTTGTTGTAGTTGTTTTAGGTGTTCTAGGTGTTCTAGTTGTTTTAGGTGTTATAGTTGTTATAGGTGTTGTAGTTGTTTTAGGTGCTCTATGTGTTATAGGTGTTGTAGTTGTTTTAGTAGTTTTAGGTGTTTTAGTTGTTATATGTGTTGTAGGTGTTATAGGTGTTATACGTTTTTTAAGGTGGTTTAGGTTTTTTAGGTGGTATAGGTGTTTTAGGTGGTTTAGGTGTTATAGGTGGTTTAGGTGTTACAGGTGGTTAAGGTGTTTTGGGTGGTTTAGGTGTTGTAGGTGTTTTGGGTGGTTTATGTGTTTAAGGTGTTTTATGTGTTTTAGTTGTTTTGTGTGTTTTAGTTGTGTTAGTTGTTTTAGTCTCTTTAGTTGTTTTAGTCGTTTTAGTTGTTATAGTTGTTCTAGTTGTTTTAGTTGTTTTAGTTGTTTGAGTTGTTTTAGATGTTCTAGTTGTTTTGTTGTTTAGGTGTTTTAGGTGTTACATGTGTTTTAGGTGTTGCAATCGTTTAAGGTGTTATAGTTGATTTAGGTGTTTTAGTTGTTTTAGGTGTTTTAGTTGTTGTAGGTGTTATAGTTGTTTTAGATGTTTTATTTGTTCTAGGTGTTTTAGTTGTTATAGGCGTTTTAAGTGTTATAGGTGTTCAAGTTGTATTAGGTGTTATAGTTCTAATTCTAATTGTTATAGGTGTTCTTACTGGTTTAGATGTTTCAGTTGGTTTAGGTGTTTAAGGTGTTTTATGTGTTCTAGTTGTTTTAGGTGTTATACTTGTTTTAGTAGTTTTAGTTGTTCTAGTTGTGTTAGTTGCTTTAGTTGTTTATTGGTTTTATAGGTGTTCTAGCTGTCTTAGTTGTTATAGTTGTTTTAGTTTATTTAGGTCTTTTAGTTGTTTTAGTTGTGGTAGTTGTTGTAGTTGTTTTAGTTGTTTTAGTTGATATAGGTGTTATAGGTGTTTTAGGTGTATAGGTGCTTTATGTGTTTAGGTGTTTTATGTATTTTAGGTGTTCTAGTTGATTTAGGTGTTCCAGTTGTTTCATGTGTTTTATGTGTTATGGGTGCATCAGTTGTTTTGGTTGTTTTATTTGTTTTAGTTGTTTTAGTTGTTTTAGTTGTTCTAGTTGTTTAGTTGCTCTAGGTGTTTTAGGTGTTTTAGTGGTTTTAGGTGTTTTAGTTGTTTAGGGGTTATAGTTGTTTTAGTGGTTTTAGGTGTTTTAGTTGTTTAGGTGTTATAGTTGTTTAGGTGTTTTAGGTGTTTTAGTTGTTAAAGGTGTTTAAGGTGTTTAAGGTGTTATAGTTGTTTTATGTGTTGTAGTTGTTATAGGTGTTTTAGTTGTTATAGGTGTTTTAGTTGTTTTAGTTGTTATAGTTGTTATAGTTGTTTTTGTTGTTTATATGTGTTCTAGAGGTTTTAGGTGGTTCAGATGTTTTAGTTGGTTTAGATTTTCTAGTTGGTTTAGGTGTTTTAGTTGGTTTATGTGTTTTAGGTGGTTTAGTTGTTTTAGTTGTTTTAGTCGTTTAGTTGTTTTAGTTGTGTTAGTTGTTTTAGTTGTTCTAATTGTTTTATTTGTTTAGTTGTTCTAGTGGTTTAGTTGTTTTAGGTGTTCTAGTGGTTGTAGGTGTTTAGTTGTTTCGGTTTTTAGTTGTTTTAGGTGTTTTAGGTGTTTAGTTGTTTAAGGTGTTCAATTAGTTTTAGGTGTTATAGTTGTGTATAAGTGTTTTAGGAGTTCTATTTGTTTAAGTTGTTATAGTTGTTTAGTTGTTTTAGGTGTTTTAGGTGCTGTAAGTGTTTTAGGTGGTTTAGATGTTTAAGGTGTTTTATGTGTATTAGTTGTTTTATGTGTTCTAGTTGTGTTAGTTGTTTTAGTTGTTTTAGTTGTTATAGTTGTTTTAGTTGTTTTAGTTGTTTTAGTTATTATAGTTATTCTAGGTGGCTTAGGTGTTATAGTGGTTTAAGATGCTTCAGTTGTTTTAGTTGTTTTAGTTGTTTTAATTGTTCTAGTTGTTCTAGTTGGTTAGTTGTTTAAGGGGTTTTAGTTGTTCTAGTGGTTGTAGGTGTTATAGTTGTTTCGGTTTTTAGTTGTTTTAGGTGTTTTAGGTGTTTAGTTGTTTAAGGTCTATAAGTTGTTTTAGGTGTTAGAGTTGTTTTAGTGTTCAAGTTGTTATAAGGGTTTTAGTTGTTATAGTTGTTATAAGTGTTTTAGTTGTTTTAGTTGTTTTAGTTGTTACAGTCGTTATAGTTATTTTAGTTGTTCTAGTTGTTTTAGTTGTTTAAGTTGTTTTAGTTGTTTTAGTTGTTTTGTTGTTATATGTGTTTTAGGTGTTATATGTGTTTTAGGTATTTCGGTTGTTTAAGGTGTTATAGTTGATTTAGGTGTTTTAGTTTATATGTGTTTTAGTTGCATAGATGTTTTAGTTGTTCTAGGTGTTATAGTTGTTTACAAGTGTTTCAGGTGTTCTATTTGTTTTAGTGGTCATAGTTGTTATAGTTGTTTTAGGTGTTTTTTGTTGTTTAAGGTGTTTTATTTGTTATAGGTGTATTAGTTGTTAAGGTGTTTTGGTTGTTTTAGGTGTTATAGTTGTTATAGGAGTTTCAGTTATTTTAGGTGTTATAGGTGTTTTAGGTGTTGTAAGGGGTTTTATGTTTTGTAGTTGGTTAAGGTGTTTTAGTTGGTTTAGGTGTTTTAGTTGGTTTTGGTGTTATAGTTGGTTAGGTGTTTTAGTTGGTTTAGGTGTTTAAGTTGGTTTAGGTGTTTTAGGTGTTTCATGTACTAGTTGTTTTAGGGTTTTTAGTTGTTGTAGTTGTTTTAATTGTTTCAGTTGTTATAGATGTTATAGTTGTTTAGGTGTTTTAGGTGTTTTAGGTGTTTAAGTTGTTTTAGGTGTTCAAGGTGTTCAAGGTGTTTAAGTTGTTTTAGGTGTTTTAGTTGTTTAGTTGTTTAACGGTGTTCAAGTTGTTTTGAGGTATTTCATGTGTTTTAGGTGTTACAGGTGTTACAGATGTTTTAGGTGTTTAGTTGTTGTAGGTGTTTTTGGTCGTTTAGGTGTTTTTAGGTGTTTTATGTATTATAGGTGGTTAAGGTGTTTTAGTTGTTATAGGTGTTATAGGTATTTTAGGTGTTTTAGTTGTTACAGTTGTTTTAGTTGTTTTAGTTGTTTTAGGTGTTGTAGTTGTTTTAGGTGTTCGAGGTGTTTTAGGTGTTATAGTTGTTTTAGGTTTTGTAGGTGGTTTAGGTGTTTCAGTGTGTTCAAGTTGTTTAGTTGTATTAGATGGCTTAGGTGTTCTAAATGGTTTAGGTGTTGTAGGTGTTAAGGTTGTTTTAGGTGGTTCAAGTGTTTTAGTTGTTCTAGGTGTTTTAGATGTTATAGGTGATATAGGTGTTCTCGGGGTTTTAGGTGGTTTAGGTGTTAAAGGTGTTATAGGTGTCTTAGGTGGTTTAGGTGTTTAGGTGTTTAGGTGGTTAAGGTGTTTTAGTTGTTTCAGGTGTTCTAGGTGTTTTAGGTGTTCAAGTTGTTGTAGGTGTTTTAGTTGTTTCGGATGTTTTAGTTGCTATAGTTGTTGTAGTTGATATATTTGTTGTAGTTGTTTTAGGTGTTATAGGTGTTCTCGTTGTTTTAGGTGTTATCGTTGTTTTAGGTGTTGTAGTTGTTCTAGGTGTTTTATGTGTTCTAGGTGTTGTTGTTGTTTTAGTTGTTTTAGGTGGTTTAGTTTTTTTGGGTGGTCTATGTGTTCTAGGTGGCTTAGGTGTTATAGGTGGTTTAGGTGTTAATGGTGGTTTAGGTGTTTTAGGTGTTTTAGGTGGTTTATGTGTTTTAGGTGTTTTAGGTGTTAAGGTGTTATATGTGTTTTAGTTGTTTTATGTGTTTTAGTTATGTTAGTTGTTTTAGTTGTTTTAGTTGTCATAGTTGTTTAGTTGTTTTAGTTGTTATAGTTGTTCTAGGTGGTTTAGGTGTTATAGTGGTTTAAGGTATTTTAGTGGTTTAAAGTGTTTTAGTTGTTTTAGTTGTTTTAGGTGTTCTAGTTGTTATAGGTGTTTAGTTGTTTTAGGTGTTTTAGGTGTTTAAGGCGTTTTAGGTGTTCTATGTGTTCTAGTTGTTTTAGTTGTTTAGGTGTTATAGGTGTTTTATGTGTTTTAGGTGTTGTGGGTGTTATGGGTGTTATAGTTGTTTTAGGTGTTTCAGGTGTTTTAGTTGGTTTAGGTGTTCTATGTGTTTTATGTGCTGTAAGGGTTTTATGGGTTCTAGTTATTTCTAGTTGTTTCGGGTGTTTTAGTTGTTTAAGGTGTTTTAGTTGTTCTAGTTGTTGTAGTTGATCTAATTGTTTTAGGTGTTTTAGTTGTTGTAGGTGTTTTAGGTGTTTAGTTGTTCTATTTGTTTAGGTGTTTAGGTGTTTATAGGTGTTTTAGGTGTTTTAGGTGCTTATAGGTGTTATGGGTGTTGTATGTGTTTATAGGAGTTTTAGGTGTTATAGGTGTTTTAGTTGTTATAAGTGTTTCAGTTGTTTTTATGTGTTTAAGGTGTTTTAGGTGTTTCAAGTGTTTCAGGTGTTCAAGTGTTTCGGTTGTTCTAGGTGGTTTAGGTGGTTTCTGTGTTGTAGTTGGTTAAGGTGTTTTAGTTGGTTTAGGTGTTTTAGTTGGTTTGGGTGTTCTAGTTGGTTAAGATGTTGTAGTTGGTTCAGGTGTTTAAGTTGGTTTATGTTTTTCAGTTGGTTTAGGTGTTGTAGTTGGTTTAGGTGTTCTAGGTGTTTTATGTGTTATAGTTGTTGTAGGTGTTTTAGTTGTTTGGGTGTTTTAGATGTTTAGTTGATATAGTTGTTTTAGGTGTTTTAGTTGTTTTATGTGTTATAGTTGTTTTAGGTGTTTTAGTTGTTTAAGGTGTTTTAGGTGTTGAGTTGTTGTAGGTGTTTTAGTTGTTTAGGTGTTCTAGTTGTTAAGATGTTTTAGTTGTTCTAGGTTTTATAGATGTTGTAGGGGTTTTAGGTGTTATAGGTGTTTAAGTTGTTTTATGTGTTATAGTTGTTTTAGTTGTTATAAATGTTATAGGTGTTATAGGGGATTGAGGTGTTTCAGTTGGTTTTGGTGTTTGAGGTGTTTTATGTGTTCTAGTTGTTGTAGGTGTTTTAGTTGTTTTAGGTGTTTTAGTTTTTACATGTTTTAGTTGTTTAGTTGTTTTAGTTGTTTTAGTTGTTTTAGTTGTTTTAGTTGTTTTAGTTGTTTCAGTTGTTCTAGGTGTTTTAGTTGTTTAGGTGTTTAGTTGTTCTATGTGTTATAGTTGTTCTATGTGTTATAGTTGTTATAGGTGTTTTAGTTGATTTAGTTGTTATATGTGTTTTAGTTGTTTTAGTTGTTATAGTTGTTCATGTCGTTTTAGTTGTTAAATGTGTTTTAGGTGTTATAGGTGGTTTAGATGTTTTAGTTGGTTTAGATGTTTTAGTTGGTTAAGGTGTTGTAGTTGGTTTATGTGTTTTTAGGTATTTTAGGTGATATAGGTGCTTTAGGTGTTGTAGATGGCTTAGGTGTTTTAGTTGTTCAAGTTGTTTAGTTGTTTTAGGTGTTATATGTGTTGTAGGTGTTCTAGTTGTTTACAATGTTTTTGGTGGTTTATGTGTTATAAATGGTTTAGGTTTATAGGTGTTTAAGGTGGTTTAGGTGTTATTAGGTGTTATAGGTGGTTCAAGTGTGTTAGTTGTTTCAGGTGTTTTAGATGTTGTGGGTGTTTTAGGTGTTCTAGGTGTTTTAGGTGGTTTAGGTGTTATAGGTGTTATAGGTGTTTTAGGTGTTTAGGTGGTTTAGGTGGTTTAGGTGATTATGGGTTTTAGGTGGTTAAGGTGTTTTAGTTGTTTTAGGTGTTCTAGGTGTTATAGGTGTTCAAGTTGTTTTAGGTGTTTTAGTTGTTTCGGGTGTTTTAGTTGCTATAGTTGTTTTAGTTGATATATTTGTTGTAGTTGTTTTAGGTGTTATAGGTGTTCTAGTTGTTCTAGGTTTTTAGTTGTTTTAGGTGTTGTAGTTGTTTTTTAGGTGTTCTGTGTGTTTTATGGGTTGTATTTGTTTTAGTTGTTTTAGGTCTTTTAGTTGTTATAGGTGTTTCAGTTGTTATTGGTGTTCTAGTTTTTTAAGGTGGTTTAGGGGTTTTGGGTGGTTAGGTATTTTAGGTGGATAGGTGTTATTGGTGGTTTAGGTGTTCTAGCTGGTTTAGGTGTTCTACGTGGTTTAGGTGTTATAGGTGTTTTAGTTGTTTAGGTGTTTTGATTGTTTTTTGGTGTTTTATTTAATTTATTTGTTTAAGGTGTTTTAGTTGTTCTAGGTGTTTTGGGTGTTATAGTTGTTCGAGGTGGTTTAAGTGTTCTAGCCGTTTGAGGTGTTTTATGTGTTTTAGGTGTTATAGTTGTTTTAGGTGTTTTAGGTAGTGTAGGTGTTTCAGTTGGTGTAGGTGTTTTAGGTGTTTTATGTGTTTAAGTTGTTAAGTTGTTCTAGGTGTTATATGTGTTTTAGGTGTTATAGGTGTTTTAGGTGTTTTAGTTGTTTTAGTTGTTTTAGTTGTTCTAGTTGTTGTAGTTGTAATAGGTGTTTTAGTTATTTTAGTTGTTATAGTTGTTTTAGTTGTTTTAGTTGTTCTAGTTGTTATGTTGTTTATAGGTGTTTTAGGTGTTATAGGTGTTTTAAGTGTTACAGTTGTTTAAGGTGTTATAGTTGTCTTAGGTGTTTTAGTTTTTTATGTGTTTTAGTTGCTTAGATGTTTTAGTTGTTTATAGGTGTTATAGTTGTCTTTAGGTGTTCTAGGTGTTCTAGTTGTTTTAGTTGTTTAGTTGTTTAGTTGTTTTAGGTGTTCTTGTTGTTTTAGGTTTTTTATTTGTTTTAGGTTATAGTTGTTCAGGTGTTTTGGGTTGTTTTAGGTGTTTTTGGTGTCATATTTGTTATAGGAGTTTCAGTTGTTTTAGGTGTTATAGGTGTTTGAGGTGGTTTAGGTGTTTTAGTTGGTTAAGGTGTTATAGTTGGTTTAGGTGTTTTAGTGGGTTTTTGGTGTTTTAGTTGGTTAGGTGTTCTAGTTGGTTTAGGTATTTAATTGTTTTAGATGCTCTAGGTGTTATATGTGTTCTAGTCGTTTATGGTGCTTCAGTTGTTCAGTTGTTTCAGATGTTTTAGTTGTTATAGGTTTTTAGTTTTTTAGGTGTTTAGGTGTTTTAGGTGTTTTAGGTGTTTAAGTTGTTTTAGGTGTTCGAGGTATTTAAGGTGTTTAAGTTGTTTAGGTATTTTAATTGTTATAGGTGCTTTAGTTGTTGCAGTTGTTTACGTTGTTATAGCTGTTTTGAGGTATTTTATGTGTTCTGGGTGTTATAGGTGTCCTAGGTGTTTTAGGTGTTTAGTTGTTGTAGGAGCTTTAGGTCGTTTCGGTGTTTTAGGTGTTGAAGTTGTTTTAGGTGGTTAAGGTGTATCGTTGTTTAAGGTGTTATAGGTGTTTTAGGTGTTTTAGTTGTTTTAGTTGTTCTAGTTGTTTTAATTGTTTTAGGTGTTTTAGTTGTTCTAGGTGTTTTAGGTGTTTTAAATGTTATAGGTGTTTCAGGTGTTGTAGGTGGTTTAAGTATTGTAGTTGTTTAAGTTGTTTAGTTGTTTTATGTGTTTTAGGTGTTGTAGGAGTTATAGTTGTTTATAAAAAAAAATAATGGTGTAGGTGTTTTAGTTGGTTTATGTGTTTTATGTGTTTTATGTGTTGTAGGAGTTATATGTGTTTTAAATGTTTATAGTTGTTTCAGGTGTTTTAGTTGTTTAAGGTGCTTTAGTTTTTCTAATTGTGGTAGTTTTTCTAGTTGTAATAGGTGTTATAGTTGTTGTAGGTGTTTTAGGTGTTTAGTTGTTCTAGTTGTTTTAGGTGTTTTAGGTGTTTATAGGTGTTTTAGGTGTTTAGGTGTTTATAGGTGTTATAGGTGTTCATAGGTGTTCTAGTTGTTTTGGGTGTTTCAGTTGTTTTTATGTGTTCTATGTATTTTAGGTGTTATAAGTGTTTAGGTGTTCAAGTGTTCTAGTTGTTTTAGGTGTTGTAGGTGGTTTCTGTGTTGTAGTTGGTTTAGGTGTTTAGTTGGTTTAGGTGTTTTAGTTGGTTTAGGTGTTCTAGGTGGTTAAGGTGTTTTAGTTGGTTCAGGTGTTCTAGTTGTTTTATGTGTTATAGTTGGTTTTGGTGTTTTAGTTGGTTTAGGTGTTTTATGTGTTTTATGTGTTATAGTTGTTATAGGTGTTTTAGTTGTTTAGGTGTTTTAGATGTTTTAGTTGTTAAAGTTGTTTAGGTGTTTTAGTTGTTTCAGGTGTTATAGTTGTTTTAGGTGTTTTAGGTGTTTAGGTGTTTAGTTGTTGTAGGTGTTCTAGTTGTTTTAGGTGTTTCAGTTGGCTTAGGTGTTTTAGTTGTTTTAGGTGTTATAGTTGTTTTAGATATTTTAGTTGTTCAAGGTGTTTTAGTTGTTTTATGTGTTATAGGTGTTTAAGTTGTTTTAGGTGTTATAGTTGTTCTAGTTGTTTTAGTTGTTATAGTTGTTATAGGGGTTTTAGGTACTATAGGTGTTATAGGAAATATAATTGTTATTGGTGTTTTAGGTGGTTCAGGTGTTTCAGTTGGTTTTGGTGTTTGAGGTGTTTTATGTGTTCTAGTTGTTTCAGGTGTTTTAGTTGTTGTAGGTGTTTTAGTTATTTTAGTTGTTTTAGTTGTTTTGTTGTTTTAGTTGTTTTAGTTGTTATAGCTGTTCTAGTTGTCTCAGTTGTTCTAGGTGTTATAGTTGTTACAGTTGTTATAGTTGTTTTAGTTGTTTTTAGGTGTTTTAGTTGTTCTAGTTGTGGTAGTTGTTGTAGTTGTTTTAGTTGTCATAGGTGTTATAGCTGTTTTATGTGTTTGGGTGTTTTATGTGCTTAGGTGTTTTATGTGGTTTAGGTGTTCTAGTTGTTTTAGGTGTTCCAGTTGGTTTAGGTGTTATATTTGTTATGGGTATTCAAGTAGTTTTGGTTTTTTATTTGTTTCCGTTGTTTTATTTGTTCTAGTTGATTAGTTGTTTTAATGGTTTTAGGTGTTCTAGTGGTTATATGTGTTTTAGTTGTTTAGGTGTTCAAGTTGTTATAGGTGTTTTAGGCGTTCTAGTTGTTTAAGGTGTTATAGTTGTTTTTTAGGTGTTATAGTTGTTCTATGTGTTTTAGTTGTTATAGGTGTTTTAGTTGTTTTAGTTGTTATAGGTGTTTCAGTTGTTTTAGTTGTTATAGTTGTTCTAGTTGTTTTAGTTGTTCTATGTGTTTAAGGTCTTATAGGTGATTTGGATGTTTTAGTTGGTTTAGATGTTTTAGTTGGTTTAGGTGTTTTTGTTGGTTTATGTTTTCTATGTGTTCTAAGTGTTTTAGGTGTTTTAGGTGTTGTATGTGGTTTAGGTGTTTTAGTTGTTCAAGTTGTTTAGTTGTTTTAGGTGTTTTAGGTTTTATAGGTGTTCTGGTTGTTTAAAATGTTTTAGGTGGTTTATGTATTTTAAATAGTTTAGGTGTTATAGGTGTTTTAGGTGGTTTAGGTGTTGCTAGGGGTTTTAAGTGTTTCAGGTGGCTTAAGTGCTTAGTTGTTTTAGGTGTTTTAGATGTTGTAGGTATTGTAGGTGTTCTAGGTGTTTTAGGTGGTTTAGGTGTAATAGGCGTTATAGGTGTTTTAGGTGGTTTAGGTGTTTAGGTGCTTTAGGTGGTTAAGGTGTTTTAGTTGGTTTAGGTGTTTTAGATGTTTAAGGTGTTTAAGTTGTTGTAGGTGTTGTTGTTGTTTCGGGTGTTTTAGTTGCTATAGTTGTTTTAGTTGATATATTTGTTGTAGTTGTTTTAGGTATTCTAGGTGTTCTAGTTGTATTAGGTGTTATAGTTGTTTCAGGTGTTGTAGTTGTTTATAGGTGTTTTATGTGTTGGTGTAGGTGTTTTTAGGTCGTTTAGGTGTTTTAGGTGTTATAGGTGTTTTAGGTGGTTAAGGTGTTTCGTTGCTTTAGGTGTTATAGGTGTTTTAGGTGTTATAGTTGTTCTAGTTGTTTTAGTTGTTTTAATTGTTTAGGTGTTTCAGTTGTTTTAGGTGTTATATGTGTGCTAGGTGTTATAGGTGTTTAAGGTGTTGTAGGTGGTTTAGGTATTGTAGTTGTTCAAGTTGTTTAGTTGTTTTAGGTGTTTTAGGTGTTATAGGAGTTTTAGCTGTTTTAAATGTTTTAGGTGGTTTAGGTGTTTTAAGGGTTTAGGTGTTATAGGTGTTATAGGTGGTTTAGGTGTTTTTATGTGTTGTAGGTGTTTTAAGTGATTTAAGTGTTTAGTTGTTTTAGGGGTTATAGATATTGTAGGTGTTTTAAGTGTTGTAGGTGTTTTGGGTGGTTTAGGTGTTATAGGTGTTATAGGTGTTTTAGGTGGTTTAGGTGTTTAGGTGTTTTAGGTGGTTAAAGTGTTCTATTTGTCTCAGGTGTTCTAGGTGTTATAGGTGTTCAAGTTGTTTAGGTGTTTTAGTTGTTTTCGATTGTTTTAGTTGCTATAGTTATTTTAGTTGATATACTTGTTGTAGTTGTTTTAGGTGTTATAGGTGTTCTAGTTGTTTTTAGGTGTTATAGTTGTTCCATGTGTTGTTGTTGTTTGCGGTGTTATGTGTGTTCAAGGTGTTGTAGTTGTTATAGTAGTTTTAGGTGTTTTAGTTGTTATAGACGTTCCAGTTGTTATAGGTGTTTTTGTTTTTTTAGGTGGTTTAGGTGTTATAGGTGGTGTAGGTGTTTAAGGTGGTTTAGGTGTGTAACGTGGTTTAGGTGTTTTAGGTGTTTTATGTGTTCTAGTTGTTTTGTGTGTTATAGTTGTGTTAGTTGTTTCAGTTGTTTTAGTTGTTATATTGGTTTTAGTTGTTTTAGTTGTTTTTGTTGTTTTATATGTTCTAGGTGGTTTAGGTGTTTAGTGGTTTAAGGTGTTTGAGTGGTTTTAGGTGTTGTAGTGGTTTTAGGTGTTCTAGTTGTTTTAGTTGTTGTAGGTGTTATAGTTGTTTTAGGTGTTTAAGGTGTCTTAGTTGTTATAGGTGTTTTAGTTGTTTTATAGGTGTTTCAGCTTTTCTAGGTGTTTTAGTTGTTTAGGTGTTTTGGTTGTTATAGGTGTTTTATTTGTGGTAGTTGTTTAAGGAGTTTTAGTTGTTCTATGTGTTTTAGGTGTTATAGTTGTTCTAGGTGGTTTTAGTGTTAGAGTGGTTTAAGGTGTTTTAGGTGTTTTAGGTGTTATAGTTGTTTTAGGTGTTACATGTGTTATTGGTGGTATAGGTGTTTTAGGTGTTTTAGTTGTATAGTTGTTTAAGTTGTTCTAGTTGTTTCAGTTGTTCAAGGTGTTTCAGGTAATATAGGTGGTTTAGATGTTTAAGTTGGTTTAGTTGTTTTAGTTGGTTTAGGTATTTTAGTTGGTTTATGTGTTGTAGGTGTTTCATGTGTTCTAGTTGTTTTAGGTGTTTTAGTTGTTCTAGTTGTTTCAGTTGTTATAGTTGTTTTAGTTGTTGTAGTTGTTGTAGTTGTTTTATTTGTTTTAGTTGTTGTAGTTGTTTTAGTTGTTCTAGTTGTTCTAGTCGTTTAGTTGTTATTGGGGTTTTGGGTGTTCAGGTGGTTTTAGGTGTTATAGTTGTTTCGGTGTTTTAGTTGTTGTAGGTGTTATAGGTGTTTAGTTGTTTAAGGTGTTTCAGTTGTTTTAGGTGTTATAGTTGTTTAATGTGTTCTAGTTGTTATAAGTGGTTCAGTTGTTTAAGTTGTTATAGGTGTTTTAGTTATTTAGTTGTTTTAGTTGTTTTAGTTGTTGAAGTTGTTTAGTTATTGTATTGTTTTAGGTGTTTTAGGTGTTATAGGTGTTTTAGGTGTTTCAGTTGTTTAAGGTGTTATAGTTGTTTATGTGTTTTTGTTCTTTATGTGTTTTAGTTGCTCCGATGTTTTAGTTGTTTCAGACGTTATAGTTGTTTTTTAGGTGTTTTAGGTGTTCTAGTTGTTCAAGTTGTTATAGTTGTTTTAATTGTTTTAGGTGTTTTTGTTGTTATAGGTGTATTATTTTTTTTCGGTGTATTAGTTGTTTAGGTGTTTTGGGTTGTTTTAGGTGTTTTGGTGTAAGATTGTTGTTATAGGAGTTTCAGTTGTTATAGGTGTTATAGGAGTTTTAGGTGTTATAGGTGTTATAGGTGTTCTAGGTGGCTTAGGTGTTTTACTTGGTTAAGGTGTTTTCGTTGGTTTCGGTGTTTTAGTTGGTTATGGTGTTTTAGTTGGTTAAGTGTTCTAGTTGGTTTAGGTGTTCTAGTTGGTTTAGGTGTTCTAGGTGTTTCATGTGTTCTAGTTGTTTTAGGTGCTTTAGTTGTTTAAGTTGTTTCAGATGTTTTAGTTGTTGTAGGTGTTTAGTTGTTTAGTTGTTATAGGTGTTTTAGTTGTTTTATAGGTGTTTTAGCTTTTCTAGGTGTTTTAGTTGTTTAGGTGTTTTGGTTGTTATAGGTGTTTTATTTGTGGTAGTTGTTTAAGGAGTTTTAGTTGTTTTATGTGTTTTAGGTGTTATAGTTGTTCTAGGTGGTTTTAGTGTTAGAGTGGTTTAAGGTGTTCTAGGTGTTTTAGTTGTTTCAGTTGTTTACGGTGTTATAGTTGTTCAGAGGTATTTTATGTGTTCTAGGTGTTATAGGTGTTATAGGTGTTATATGTGTTTAGTTGTTGTAGGTCTTTTAGGTCGTTTAGGTGATTTAGGTGTTTCAGGTGTTTTAGGTGGTTAGGGTGTTCCGTTGTTTTAGGTGTTATAGGTGTTTGAGGTGTTTTAGTTGTTCTAGTTGTTTTAGTTGTTTTAATTGTTATAGGTGTTATAGTTGTTTTAGGTGTTATAGGTGTTATAGGTGTTTTAGGTGGCTTAGGTGTTTTAGTTGGTTTAGGTGTTTTAGTTGGTTACGGTGTTTTAGTTGGTTAGGTGTTTTAGTTGGTTTAGGTGTTTTAGTTGGTTTAGGTGTTCTAGTTGTTTTATGTGTTCTAGTTGTTTCAGGTGTTTCAGTTGTTTTAGTTGTTTAGTTGTTTTAGTTGTTTGAGTTGTTTTAGTTGTTTTAGTTGTTAAGGTGTTTAAGGTGTTTGAGTTGTTCTAGGTGTACTAGGTGTTTGAGGTGTTTAAGTTGTTTTAGGTGTTAGAGGTCGTTTATGTGTTTTAGGTGTTTTAGGTGGATAAGGTGTTTAGTTGTTTTATGTGTTATAGGTGTTTTAGGTGTTATAGTTGTTTTAGTTGTTGTATGTGTTCTAGTTGTTTTAGGTGTCATAGGTGTTCTAGGTGTTATAGGTGTTTTAGGTGTTGAGTGTTGCTTATGTGTTTTAATTGTTCAAGTTGTTTAGTTGTTTTAGGTGTTGTAGGTCATATAGGTGTTTAAGTTGATAGAGGTGTTATAGGTGGTTTAGGTGATTTAGGTGGTTTAGGTGTTATAGGTGATTTAGGTGGCTTCAGTGTTAGGTAATTCAGGTGTTTTAGGTTATAGTTGTTTAGGTGTTATAGATGTTTTATGTGTTTTATGTGTTTTATGTATTTTAGGTGTTTCAGTTGTTATAGTTGTTCTAGGTGTTTTAGGTGGTTTAGGTGTTATAGGTGTTATAGGTGTTTTAGGTTATTTAGGAGTTATAGGTGTTTTAGGTTGTTAAGGGGTTTTAGTTGTTTTAGGTGTTGTAGGTGTTCTAGGTGTTCTTGGTGGCTTAGTTGTTTTAGGTGTTTTAATTGTTTCAGGTGGTTTAGTTGTTATAGTTGTTTTAACTGATATATTTGTTGTAGTTGTTTTATGTGTTTTAGGTGTTCTAGTTGTTTTAGGTGTTATAGTTGTTTAGGTGTTGTAGTTGTTTTTTAGGTGTTAGATGTGTTTTTTGGTGTTGTAGTTGTTTTAGGTGTTATAGGTGTTTTACGTGTTATAGTTGTTATAGGTGTTATAGTTGTTATATGTGTTTTAGGTTTTTTAGGTGGTTTAGCTGTTCTAGGTGGTTTAGGTGTTTTAGGTGATTCAGGTGGTTTAGGTGTTTTAGGTGGTTTATGTGTTTTAGGTGGCTTAGGAGTTCTAGGTGTTTTATGTGTTTTAGTTGTGTTAGTTGTTTTAGTTGTTTTAGTTATTAGAGTTGTTTTAGTTGTTCTAGTTGTTTTAGTTGTTTTTGTTGTTATAGTTGTTCTAGGTGGTTTAGGTGTTTTAGTGGTTTAAGGTGTTCTAGTGGTTTTAGGTGTTTTAGTTGTTTTAGGTGTTGTAGTTGTTTTAGGTGTTTCAGGTTTTTTAGGTGTTTAAGCGGTTTTAGTTGTTATAGGTGTTTTAGTTCTTTATAGGTGTTTTAGTTGTTTAGGTGTTTTGGTTGTTTAGGTGTTTTATTTGTTCTAGTTGTTATAGGTGTTGTAGTTGTTCTATGTGTTTTAGGTGTTTTAGTGGTCTAAGGTGTTTTAGGTGTTTAGGGTTTGTAGTGGTTTAAGGTGTTTTAGGTGGCTTAGGTGTTTAGGTTGGTTCAGGTGTGTCAGGTGTTTTAAGTGTTTTAGGTGTTACAGGTTTACGAGTGTTTACAAGTGTAGGAAGACAACAACAGGCCTATTGGCCCAAACTAGGTTGCCTTTTGGTAGCAAGAGTGTTAGTTCTGGAGTAGAACGTCTAAGAGGCCAATTGGCCTGAATTAATTTGCCTTCTGATAGCAAGAGGATTAGTTTTGAAGTAGAACGTCTAGGAGAGCTTCGTGTGCCATTTCTATTTTATTATAACAAGAGGAAATGGATCGGTTTAGCTATTTATCGGCGAGTGAAAAGGCTCGCTCGGTCGACGTTTTCCTTACCCTTCATAATCTTCCACATTTGTATCATGTCGACTCTGACTCGACGTTTCTCTAGCGAATAAAGATTGAGTTCACGTAGGATTTATTCCGCAGCGAGGGAATGAGTTTGGTAGCTCTACGTTGAACCTTATCAAGTTTAATAACGTCTTTTATAAAGAATGGAGACCAGAATTGAACGGCATACTCGAGATGCGGTCTAACAAATGCATTAAATAACTTGAGCATAATGTGCTCGTTTGTGTAGGAGATAGTGCGGGATATCATACCTAGCATTTTGTTGCCTTTCTTGGCAGCATCGTTACATTGCTTGCTGCTTTTTAAGTCGTTACTAATGATGACACCTAAATCTCTCTCTTCGGTGACGGGAATTAGTTTTAACCCAGACATTGAATATCCGTGTTTGGGGTTATGAAGACATATGTGCATAACTTTGCATTTGTCGACATTAAATTTCATTTGCCACTTTTTAAGTGTTTTATTTGTTTAGTTGTTTCAGGTGTTTAGTTTTTTTAGGTGTTTTAGTTGTTCTAGTTGTTTCAGTTGTTTTAGTTGTTATAGTTGTTCTGGTTGTTTTGGTTGTTATAGTTGTTATAGGTGTTGTATGTGTTATAGTTGTTCAAGGTGTTTTAGTTGTTATAGGGGTTTTAGGTGATTTAGTTGTTTAAGGTGTTTTAGTTGTTGAAGGTGTTATAGGTGTTATAGGTGTTTAATATGTTTTAGGTTTATATAAGTGCTTTAGGTGTTAAAAGTGTTATCGTTGTTTTATGTGGCTAAGGTATTATAGTTGGTTTAGGTGTTGAAGTTGGTTTAGGTGTTATAATTGGTTTAGGTGTTTTAGTTGGTTTAGGTGTTATAGTTGGTTTAGGTGTTTTAGTTGTTATAGTTGTTGTAGTTGTTTTTGTTGTTTTAGTTGTTTTAGTTGTTTAGTTGTTTTATGTGTTTTGGGTGTTTTAGTTGTTTAATGTGTTTTAGGTGTTTTAGTTGTTTAGGTGTTATAGGTGTTTTAGGTATTTTAGTTGTTTTAGGTGTTATACTTGTTTTAGGTAATTTAGTTGTTCTAGGTGTTATAGTTGGTGTAGGTATTTTAGTTGTTTGTAGGTGTTTTAGTTGTTTTTTAGTTTTTTAGGTGTTGTAGGTGTTTAGGTGTTATAATTGTTTTAAATGTTTTAGGTGAATTAGGTGTTCTATGTGGTTAAGGTGTTATAGTTGTTTTATGTGTTCTAGTTATTTTAGTTGTTTATAAGTATTTAGGTGGTTTAGTTGAATTAGGTGTTAGAGTTGTTTTAGGTGTTGTAGTTGTTTTAGTTGTTTAGTTGTTTTAGGTGTTTTAGTTGTTTCAGATGTTCAAGTTGTTGTAGGTTTTTTAGGTGTTTAGTTGTTCTAAGTGTTAAAGTTGTTGTAGGTGTTATAGGTGTTTTATGTGTTTGAGTTGTTTCAGTTGTTTAGTTGTTTTCGTTGTTTTAGTTGTTTCAGTTGTTTTGGTTGTTTACAGTTGTTTTAGTTGTTTAAGTTGTTTAGTTGTTTTAGTTGTTTAGTTGTTATAGTAGTTTTAGTTGTTCTAGTTGTTTAGTGGTTTAAGGTGTTTCAGTGGTTTTAGGTGTTTCAGTTGTTATAGGTGTCTTAGTTATTTTAGGTGTTTAAGGTGTTTTAGATGTTTAAAGTGTTTTAGTTGTTTTAGTTGTTTTAGGTGTTCTGGTTGATTTAGTTGTTGTAGTTGTTTTAGTTGATTTAGTTGTTTTAGTTGTTCCAGTCGTTGTAATTGTTTCAGTTGTTTAAGTTGTTTAAGGTGTTTTATGTGTTATAGGGGTTGTTGTTGTTTAGGTGTTTTAGTTGTTTCAGTTGTTTTAGTTGTTTTAGGTGTTATAGTTGTTCAAGGGGTTTTAGTTGTTTTAGTTGTTTTAGGTGTTTTAGGTGGTTTAGGTGTTTTAGTTTCTTAGTTGTCTTAGGTGTTATAGGTGTTTTAGATGTTTTAGGTGTTATAGGTGTTTAGGTGTTATAGGTGTTATAGGTGTTTTGGGTGTTTTAAGTGTTATAGTTGTTTTAGTTTTATAGGTGTTATAGTTGTTTTAGGTGTTTAGTTGATATATCTGTTTTAGGTGCTATAGTTGTTATAGGTGTCTTAGTTTTTTTAGCTGTTTTAGTTGTTTTAGTTGTTTCTAGGTGTTTAAGGTGTTGTAGTTGTTTAGGTGTTACAGGTTGTTCTAGGTGTTCTAGTTTTTATAGGTGCTTTAGGTGGTTAAGGTGTTCTAGTCGGTTTATGTGTTTAGTTGGTTTAGGTGTTAAAGGTGTTTTATGTGTTTTTGTTGTTATAGGTGTTGTAGTTGTTTTAGGTGTTTAGTTGTTTTATATGTTTTAGTTTTTTAGTTGTCCTAGTTGTTTTAGTTGTTTTAGTTGTTATAGTTGGTATAGTTGTTTTGGTTGTTTTAGTTGCTTTAGTTGTTTTAGTTGTTATTGGTGGTTCAGGTGTTATAGTTGGCTTAGATGTTTTAGTTGGTTTAGGTGTTCTAGGTGTTCTAGGTAATTTAGGTCGTTTAGGTGTTTTAATCGGTTTAGGTGTTTAGGTTTTAGTTGGTTTTGTTGTTTTATTTGTTTCAATTTTTTTTTTTTTAGTTGTTGTAGGTGTTTTAGGTGTTTTTGTTGTTCAAGGTGTTTTAGTGGTTCTAGGTGTTTGAGTGGTTATAGGTTTTCTAGTTGTTCTAGGTGTTTTAGGTGTTTAAGGTGTTATAGTTGTTGTAGGTGTTTCAAGATGGTTTAGGTGTTTTAGTTGGTTTAAGCGTTCTACGTGTTTTATGTGTTATAGTTGTTTTATGTGTTTTAGTTATTATAGGTGTTATAGGTGTTTTAGGTGTTTAAGGTATTCAAGGTGTTTTAGGTGTTTTAGGTGTTCCATGTATTGTAGGTGTTATATGTGTTTTATGTGTTTTTGTGGTTGTAGATGTTTTAGTTGTTTTAGGTGGCTTATGTGTTCTAGTTGCTTAAGGTGTTTTAGTTGGTTCAGGTGTTACAGTTGGTTTAGGTGTTTTAGTTGGTTAGGTGTTTTTTAGTTGGTTTAGGTGTTGTAGTTGGTTAAGGTGTTTCAGTTGGCTTATGTGTTTTAGTTGGTTTAGGTGTTCCAGGTGTTTCATGTGTTCAAGTTGTTTTAGGTGTTTTTTTTTCTAGGTGTTTTAGTTGTTTCAGTTGTTATAGTTGTTTAGGTTTTCTAGGTGTTTTAGTGGTTTAAGGTGTTATAGGTGTTATAGTTGTTTATAGGTGTTTTAGGTGTTTTAGTTTCTTAAGGTGTTAAGTTGTTTTAGGTGATTTAGTTGTTTTAGTGGTTTAGTTGTTTTAGTTGTTATAGTTGTTTTAGTCGTTATAGTTGTTATAGTTGTTCTAGGTGTTTTTGGTGTTATTGGTGTTGTAGGTGTTATAGGTGTTATAGTTGTTTTAGGTGTTTAGGTGTTTTAGGTGTATAAGGTGGTTTAGGTGTTATAGCTGTTTTAGATGTTATATGTGTTTTAGGTATTTTATGTGTTTAGGTGTTTTAGGTGTTCTAGTTGTTTGAGGTGTTTTAGTTGTTTAAGGTGTTTAAGGTGTTTAGGTGTTTTAGTTGTTTAGTTCTTTAGTTGTTTTAGTTGTTTTAGTTGTTTGAGCTGTTTTAGGTGTTATAGTTGTATATGTGTTATAGGTGTTATAGTTGTTTAGGTGTTTTAGGTGTTTTAGGTGCTTTATTTGTTTTAGTTGTTCTAGGTGTTTTAGTTGTTCTAGTTGTTATGGTTGTTTCAGCTGGTTCAGTTGTTTTAGGTGTTATAGTGGTTTTAGGTGTTCTAGTTGTTTTATTTATTATAGTTGTTTCAAGTGTTATAGTTTTTTAGGTGTTTCAGGTGTTTTAGTTGTTCAAGGTGTTTTAGTTGTTGTATGTGTTATATTTGTTTTAGGTGTTCTAGTTATTTTAGGTGTTGTAGTTGTTATTGTTGTTTTATGTATTTGAGTGGTTTTAGTTGTTCTAGTTGTTTTAGTTGTTATAGTTGTTTTAGTTGTTTTAGTTAATTCAGTTGTTTCAGTTGTTTTAGTTGTTATAGTTGTTATTGTTGTTTTAGTTTTTTTAGTTGTTTCAGGTGTTACAGGTGACTTAGGTGTTATAATTGTTTAAGGTGTTTAGTTGTTGTTGGTGTTATAGTTGTTTCAGGTGTTTTAGTTGTTATAGGTGTTTAAGTTGTTATAGGTGTTATAGTTGTTTTAGGTGCTACAGGTGTTATAGGTGTTGTAGGTGTTTATAGGTTGGTATATGGTGTTTTAGTTGGTAAAGATGTTTTAGTTGGTTAGGTCTTTTAATTGGTTCAGGTGTTTTAGTTGGATTAGGTGTTCAAGTTGTTGTAGTTGTTTTAGTTGTTTTAGTTGTTCTAGTTGTTTTATGTGTTCTAGTTGTTTTAGTTGTTATAGTTGTTTTAGTTGTTATAGTTGTTTTAGGTGTTATAGGTGTTTTAGTTGTTTTAGGTGTTTAGCTGTTTAAGTTGTTTTAGTTGTTTAAGGTGTTTTAGTTGCTTTAGGTGTTCTAGTTGTTTTAGGTGTTTGGTTGGTGTTTAGGTGTTTTAGTTGTTTAGGTGTTTCAGGTGTTATTTGTGTTTTAGTTGTTTTATGTGTTTCAGTTGCTATAGGTGTTTTAAGTTGTTTTGGGTGTTCTAGGTGTTTTAGGTGTTATGGTTGTTGTAAGTGTTTTAGGTGTTCTATGTGTTCTAGGTGTTCTTGTTGATTAATTTGTTTTGGTGTTTTAGTTGACTCAGGTGTTTTAATTGGTTTAGGTGTTTTGATTGGTTTAGGTGTTCTAGTTGGATTAGGTGTTGTAGTTGGTTTAGGTGTTTCAGTTGATTTAGGTGTTCTAGGTGTTTTATGTGTTATAGTTGTTATAGGTGTTCTAGTTGTTTTATGTGTTATAGTTGTTTTATGTGTTTTGGGTGTTTCAGTTGTTAAAGGTGTTCTAGTTTTTTAGAAGTTTTAGTTGTTTCGGTGTTTTATTTGTTTCAGGTGCTTAGGTGTTTTAGGTATTCTATGTGTTCTAGTAGTTTTAGGTGTTTTAGTTGTTATAGTTGTTATGGGTGTTTTAGGTGTTATAGGTGTTTAGGTGTTTGGATGTTATAGTGGTTATAGGTGTTTTAGGTGTTTTAGGTGTTTTAGGTGTTTAGTTGTTGTAGGTGTTTTAGTAGTTTTAGTTGTTTTAGGTGTTTAGTTGTGTTAGGTGTTTTAGTTGTTCTATGTGTTTTAGGTTTTTTACTTGTTATAGGTGTTTAAGGTGTTCAAGGTGTTTTAGGTGTTATAGGTGGTCTAGTTGTTCTAGTTATTCTAGGTTTTGTAGTTGTGAGTGTCTTAGGTGTTATAGTTGTTCTAGTTGTTTTAGTTCTTCTAGTTGTTCTATGTGTTTTAGTTGTTGTAGGCGTTATATTTGTTGTAGTTGTTCTAGTTGTTTAAGGTGTTATTGGTGTTTATAGGTGTTATAGGTGTTATAAGTGTTATAGGTGTTTTAAATGTTTTAGTTGTTTTAGGTGTTTTTTCAGGTGGTTTGTGTTTTAGTGTGCTTAGGTGTTCTAGTTGGTTTGGGTGTTTTAGTTGTTTTAGGTGTTCTGGGTGTTTTAGTTGTTTTAGTTGTTCTAGTTGTTTAGTTAATCTAGTTTTTTTATTTGATTTAGTTGTTTAATTTTTTTTAGTTGTTGGAGTTGTTCATGGTGTTCTAGGTGTTTTAGTTGTTTTAGGTGTTATAGGTTTTTTAGTTGTTTTAGGTGTTTTAGTTGGTTTAGGTGTTATAGTTGCTTTATGTGTTTTAGTTTTTATTGCTGTTTTAGTTGTTTAGTTGGTATAGGTGTTATAGTTGTTTCAGTTGTTTTAAGTTGTTCTAGTTGTTTTAGTTGTTATAGGTGTTCAAGGTGTTATTGGTGTTTTAGGTGTTTTAGGTGGTTTAGATGTTTTAGTTGGTTTAGGTGTTCTAGTTGGTTTATGTGTTATAGGTGTTTTATGTGTTTTAGT